>CABHPP010058979.1:0-22697 GCA_902168425.1 Peromyscus attwateri
GGGGGGGGGGTGCCTCCTGGGCTCCTTCAGCAGGTATAACCACTAGGACAGCACTGGCGTCCACAGAGGCGAAGTGGGGCCAAGCACAGGGATACTCCCGTGTCCTGTCCATGCCTGGTTGTCCCCGAGGCTCTAGACCATACTTATACGAGTGTGGTTAGCCTGCAACTAAAACTCACCGGCCTGAACCCACCTGCAGGGGGACAGAGTAAACAACGCGGAAGTAAACTCAGGTGTCCCCACTATGTGGGTGTGCACTGGAATGACTCAGAATGAGGCGTTTCCTATCTTAATAGTTGTCATTTTGAGAACTTTCTCACTAGCCGTGTTGAGAGAGCTAACTTTCCAGTGTTTCACTGTCAATCCACACGTCACTCCGCTCTCCTCTCCATGCTGCTCTGAGGTCTGACTGGGTCAGTTGTGTCAATAGTCTAGCATTCTGGCGCCTGCAGACCCAGACACCAATTCCCAGACAGCTGACACCAACTAATATCTACACTGTAGAGTTGCCTGTGACATTAACCAAAATGAAACGTCGTTATCCTACCATGCGGAGGACTTTCCTTTCTTCCTTCAGTGACAGCGCATGTTTGAGGACAGTCGCGGGACAGCATCTAAAGTGGTGGAAATGTGAAAGAAGCAAGATGTTCAGTTGGAACAGCTGTGGTATATCCGACGGTGGAGTTGCTAGGCACATTCCAGAGTACCCAATGATGTGGAAAATGCTCAAATCAAAGAACAGTGGGTCTCAGGAGACATGCCCAGGGTAAAATGTGCTTGCCACACCAGTGTGAGAACCTGAACTTGAATCCCCACCCTGTAAGATTTAGAAAATGTTGAAAAGAAATAGACACGTCCACCTGTACACCCAGCCCTCCCTCAGTTTTCTCGTAGGCTACCACTACGGGCAGCTTGAGTACATTTCCAAGCAGAAATTTGACACGGTGTAGGCTTATTCAGACCTTACTGAGAGGCACGTACACTCTCATTGTCTAAATGTGCCTTAAAAGATCTAAGCAATTCTGTTACGGGTGTAGTCTCGTAACAATCAGCACCACAGCCAAGGTCCTTGTGCTGTTCCCTTAGAGCCACACCCACATCTTCTCACCAACTCCTCCCAGCCACCAGCCTTCTCTCCAGGAAACGAATCTTTTGGCTGTGTGTAAATGCATGCCTGTGTGTGTCTCTGTGTGTGCTGGATTAAGGTGTGAAATGCCTTTCTTTCTGTAGGGCGTAGTAGATGACTCTACGGTGAATTTCTCTTTTTCTTAGGTAAGACCTGGTCAGAAGTATGACGATTTGTCTTGATGAAGGACATTTGCTTAGCCCTGCGGCTTGGAGCAGTGTAACTCTTACTTCTGTTGTCAGCTAGGGATCCTCCAGCTTCGGCAGGAAATAAAGGAGAAAGGGCCTGTCAGGGCATCCCTGTTCCTATCAGGCCGCCCTGTACTGTTTGACCAGCACCCTTCCATGTGCCGCAGACTAGTGTTGTTTGTTGTGTCTTTCCAGGCTCCTGAGGGACCCTAACAGCTTCAGTAGCATGAACACTAGTGCATAGGGGACCAGGATTCCACACAGGAGTTTTGGCGAGACACTGAACAGCCAAGCCGTGGCATAATGTCTGTAGCTGTCTTCTTCACAGACTGCCAGATTCTTCCACAAGTCTAGAGTAGCTGGCGACTGTAATTTGGAAGTGAGTGACTGCTCTGTGGCACCCATCCCCCCCCCCCCCCTTGTGGTCAGCTCAGGCTTGGGGAAGGGAGTCAAACAGGCAGCTTGATACAGTCTGATTTCTGGTGCTGAGGCTGCCTTCTCAAACCACAGTGTTAGCTATTTTGAAAGACTGGAGCAAAAAATCAGCCAAGAAAACGGGTGCCCTGCCCAAAGTGCCACCGTGTTGACTTCAGCCGAAGCTTTGAGCCCAATCACGTCCCTTCTTTTTCTTTTCAAAAGTGTTTTCTAGAGGAAATGTCAAAAGATCCTGCCAGGAAGAGGGCTGTGAAGATGGACCCTGGGTAGCAGGTGAAGTCTCCGGCCTCCTGAGCCATTGTTAGTACTGCTCATCACAACAAGCAGATGCCCGTATTGCTCTGGACAGGTGAGCAGGGAAGTAGCTCACGCCTCCAGTTCATCCTGGGCATGCAGTGTCTGGCCCTTTTTCTCTCTTTGCTTTTTTGACCAGTCCTCTGAGATGACATGAGAAGGGACTGTGGGGTGCGGGAAGAGAAAGTAATTACCAGATTTGAGAAGGAAGGCCGTCTCCTCTGTCCCATCAAACTCATAGACTCTGGGTTAGGGGATCTGCATTCTGACTAGGTGCAAATAGCCAGGGATGGGGGATGAGTGACATTCATTTAGGGCACATTGGATGTTCCTGGCCTTTCACCAGAGATGCTATCTTAATGAAGGGCAGACAGCAGAGCCCCCAGGTCTCTCAGCTATGTGGCTTTGTAAGAACAACAGACAGCCCAAGGCTAAATGCCATGGGTTTCTGGAAGAAGCACCTAGAGTGTGTTGAGGACCTTTATCATCAGGGCAGGGAGATTTAGCAATGAGCCTGTCACCTGTCCCACCCAAGCAGGTGCAGAGTGTCAGCCCAAGAAAAAGGAAATGAGCCTATTGTTCATGAGAGGTTGGGTGAGACCTGTCCCTCACTAATATATCCACAGGAGAGTCCCTGAGGAGGATGAGGCAGAGCCCTTGAAAAAAGGATATCCATACTGGCAGATGACCAAATTAACTTTCCCTCTTACTGTGTGTGGTGTTTTGAAAGAAAATGGTCCCCAAAAGGAGTGGCACTATTAGGAGGTGTGGCCTTGTTGGAGTAGGTGTGGTCTTGTTGGAAGAAGTATATCACTGTGGAGGTGGCCATTAAGGTCTCATATATGCTCAAGCCACACCCAGCAAGACAGATCACTTCCTGTTGTCTGCAAGTCAAGATGTAGGACTCTCAGCTCCTTCTTCAGCACCATGTCTGCCTGCACGCCACCATATCACACCATGATGATAAAGGACTAAACCTCTGAAAACGTAAGGCACCCTAATTAAATGTTTTTCCTTTATAGAAGTTGCTATGGTCATGGAGTTTCTTTACAGCAATAGCAACCCTAACTAAGACACTGTGTGCTTGTGTGTATATGTGTCTGAGGTGTAGTTTTCTATACAACATGACTAAGGTGATACTAAGATTATGTAAGATTCTTTAAAGTCAAGGAATTTTATGTACATATTTGTTCTATTAAGAGCATATAATTTGAACATTGCTTCTCTGATATTTGTCTTGCTTTTCTAACTTCTATATTCTGAAATAGGTGTTTTTCCTAATAAATTAGAGTCTGTGTCTACATAAAAATACTTGAAATGGCAGGTGTGGTGGCCCACACCTTTAATTCTAGTATTCAGGAGGCAGAGACAAAGGTAGTCAGATCTCTATGGGCTCAAGGCTAACCTGGTCTACACAGTGAGTCCCAGGATAGCCAGAGTTACATAGAGTGACAGGTCTCAAAAACCCAAACCCAAATCAAACCAAACTAAAACAAAAAACAACAAGACAGACAAACAGATGCTATTACATATAAATTTATCCTATTTATTTTTTTTGATAAAACATGAAACATTTTTATTATAAAAGTAGACACATCAGCTGTGTTGAAAGGAAGCATGTACCTTTAAGAAGATTCCAGAAGCACACACACCACAGTGAGTTTGACCACTTGTGAAATATGGTGTGAGCTTCCCACAATGGACTCCTGAGTTCTTGTGGTTGGACTGTACTGAAGGCGTTTATCCTCATTTCATGCTGTGTGAGTATTAGTTATTAGTTATTGTTCTCCTTGCGGTGACAACATCCCTGACGAGAAGCAACTGGAGGGTTTATTCCCACTTGCGGTAAAAGGAGGTACAGACCACTGAGGTAAGGAAGTTAGACTGTCACCAGCTGGAGGCATCTGGTCCCATTGTAAGGACAGCCAAGAAGCAGAGAAAGATGGATGCTGGTCCTGCCTCTCTTTTTCTTTTTCTTCAGTCTAGGCCTCGACCAGACCAACGGGTTGGTGCTGCCTGCTGCATTCAGAGCGCGTCTTCCCACCTCAGCTAACCTGGAAGCAATCCTCCAGAAACAGACTCAGAGGATGACATTCTGATAATCTCTCTTAGGGGTTTCCAGGGCCTTGCTCCTAGGTGGCTCCAGATCGTGTCACACTGAAACACAAGCATCCCAGTATTCTGTCCTGAGCCTGTCTTCTCAGAGTTCTCTTGCTTTCTGTGTTGTTTGCTGGCAGTGTGGCACCCTGCCGTCCCACTTCCCAGTCCCGAGAGACAGAGGCGGTGTAAGTAAGCGATTATGAAGCCAAGAGTTGCCTTCATTTTCAGTTTTTCATCGTATTTCTTAAGACTATGAACATACTTTCGTCTTCTCTGGATGTGCCTTTACTTTGTTCTGTTGACATTAATTATTACATACTGGTCTGATTCCCTGTTTACACTGTGGACTAGGTTCATAGTTCTTGGAATAATGTCAGGTGGTGTTTATTTCTGATATTTCTCGTTAAGCAACAAACAATTGGAGCATCCATTCTAAACCCATGCTTGTGGTTAATTTTACCCACCAGTTCTCAGATCGATGAGGCTGGGGTAGGAAGAGCATAGGTGTGGAGTGTGGGAGGTAATGGTGGTAACATAAGCTGTTAGAGCTTGGACACGGTTGCTGTCAGACGGCTCTAGATGAAGCAGGAGCTGGAGGAGGTCACTTAATTCGTCAAGGCTATCATCTGTTTTCTTGCCCTTATACTATATATTAGTGTAAGAAATATGGAGTGAACTGTCTGTGGATATTTACTTATGAACCCACCATGGTCTCTGATGCACACCTCTGATGCGTTGGACCAGTTCTGGGATTTACTGCTGACAGCAAGATGCCATCCCTGACTGTGCACCCAAGAAAGTAAGGGACACACTGTTAACTTCCTGATTAACTCCACTTTTCATAAGTGGAGAACTTTAACTTCTTTATTAGAGAAAAGGCCTGTATTGATGGCCCTGAAAGTCTTCTGGTCAGTGACCATGTATATGAAGAGTAGTTTCCATCCAAACAAATGATCTCTCCCCTTCCCATTCTTCCCTTTCAAAGACAGAGTCTCGTGGAGCCTACTCTGGCCTAGAACTCATTCTTAGCCAGGGATGACCTTGAACTGCCTCCACCTTGCTTTCAAATGCCAGGATTGCTAGTGTGCACTGTGCATGTCTAGTTTTTCCTGTGGTTTATGACCCAGGCATAATGTATGTTAGGCAAGCTTTCTACCAACTGAGGCATATCTCCAGTCACAAACAACCAATTTTTCAGATGAGGTTAATTTAGAGAACCCAGTTTTTGAGCTGAAGACTCCTTGCATAAGCTTATTTTGTTTGGGAAATAAGTGTAAATACTTGGTCATTAAACAAAAATTATAAATTCCTGGGTGTGTTGATTGCTTGTAGATGGCTACTCAGATATTTGTTGTTATCTTTTAAGAAAAAAAATATTCTGAGCAGTGGTGGCACACACCCTTGATCCCAGCACTTGGGAGGCTGAGGCAGGCAGACCTCTGTGAGTTCAAATCCAGCCTGGTCTACAGAGCGAGTTTCAGGACAGCTCGGGCTACACAGAGAAACTCTTTCTCAAAAAACTCAAAACAACAACAACAACAACAATAAAAATACATTGTCTTGTAAGTGAAAATGAAAATACAGAAAATTAATCATTATACTTACCTTTATTATTAAAATATATGGTACATTTTTCTTCATATATACAGATTCATGGATTCAAAGTCACTGTACTTGAAACCAATTGCCTCATGTATTTTATGGCTTTTTATTTCCTCAGAGAGGTGAGCAGCTCCACTGTCTTCCATACAAACTTAAGATTGTTGTTACTGTATCATATACTTAGGTGGCTAGAAACCCTATGTCTTACAGACAAAATGACTGCTGGAATAAACAGATGGAGGCATGCTGAATGCTGTCCAGGGAGTACAGTGCTTCTCCAAAATCACAAGGAGATGCAGATGGACCTGGGATCTACAATAATTGTCTAAAAGCAGTCATAGATCTGTTCTTCCAATTTAGACCCTGTGTGCATGTTGTGAGTATAGCTAGTGTGTGTGTGTGTGTGTGCGCGCGCGCGCACGCGTGCGCGCGTGCGTGCGTGCGTGTGCATGTGCGTGTGCATGTGTCTGTGTTGAGGGTACACTGTTGTATATTTGTGTACAAGCATATAGAAGTCAGACATTAACACCCCCCCTTTTTTTTAGAAGTTGTTGACCGTGTATTTTGAGACAGAGTCTTTCACTAACCAAGGGCTCATCCATTCAATTAATCTGGCCAGGCTTCTCCTGCCCCAGGATCTTCCTATATCTACCATGGACAGCTTTTAAAATGTGGATTCTGGTGATCAAATTCAGGTCCTTTTGCTTGCAAGGTAAGCACTTTGCTGACTGAGCTACTTATTCAGTCCAAACGAAGTATTTTTAAAAATATTCACACAAGGAAATGCTATATTTCCCTGTGACTGAACACATCACTCACATCCATTTCAATGTATGTTAATCCACCATAATTTTAAGATACTTAAAATATTTATGTGATGTTTCTATAATATTTCTTTTATCAATTATCCAAGATGGGGTGTGCAGGTAGGAAGTACTTATATGGAACTTGTAACCTCTTTCTTTCAGATGGAGTGCAGCAGTGTGGCCGGGACTATGCATCATGGACATTTGAATACCATCTAAAGAAACCTCTTCTGAGTCTCAGTTGAGTCTTTTGAAGAGCTTTTAGTGTGCCAGCCACCATACGAAAAGCGACTTTGCCTGTGAGACTTTCTCCAAAGTTGATCACATATTATGATATAAAACAAGTCTCAACAAATAGAGAAAAACTGAATTAGCATCCCACATTTTATTGGACAGCAATTAATAAGGCTGTATAGCAATACCAATAAATACTAAGAGGGTGCACAAAATCATGAAGGCTAAACAACACACAACGGCATGAGAATTGGGTTACTGAAGAAATCAATAAGGAAAGAAAACAACTCCTAGAACAGATTAAAAATGTAACTACAAAGTATCCCAATCAGCAGATGGTATAATTCTATACAAAAGAGACCCTTAAGACACCATAAAGAACTGTTACAGCTGATAAGCTGCTGCGTCCTTGTATGGCTCCTGGGACTTGCTTTACTCTATGATGAGGGAATAAAGGCTTTGCCATTTCCCATGGGTCTAAGACTCTGAGGGTCTCTCTTAGTCAGGGTTTCTATTGTTATGAAGAGACACCATGACCATGACAACTCTTACAAAAGAAAACTTTTAATTGAGGTGGCTCACTTATAGTTCAGGGGTTCAATCCATTATCATCATGGCAGGGAGGATGGCGGCATGCAGACAGACGTGGTACTGGCTACATCTTGATTAGAAGGCAACGGGAAATAGACTGAGACACTGGGTAGTATCCTGAGCATAGGAAACCTCAAAGCCCACTCCCACAGTGACACACTTCCTCCAAGACCATACTTACTCCAACAAAGCCACACCTCCTAATAGTGCCACTCCCTGTGAGAATATGGGGCCGATTACATTCAAACCACCACATTCTATTCCCTGGCCCCCATCAGCTTTTTAACAATATCAAGATGCAAAATGCATTTAGTCCAAATTTAAAAGCCCCCATACTCTGTCACAGTCTTAACAACATTTAAAAGTCCAAAGTTCAAAGTCTCTTCTGAGATTCATGCAATCTCTTAACTGTAACCCTCTATAAAATCAAAATAAAAAAAAATCAGATCACATACTTCCAACATATAATGGCACAGGATATATATTACCATTCCAAAACATAGGGAAGGGAGCATAGTGAGGAAATATTGGACCAAACAAAACCGAAAACCAGTTCAGCAAACTCCAACTCTTTTTAGCTTTGTTGACTGCAACACACTTCTTTCTCTTGGGCTAGTTCCACTCCCTGTTAGCCACTCTCCTCAGCAGGTATCCCATGACTCTGGCATCTCTAACATCTTGTGTTCCAAGGCAATCTAGGTTTCAACTTCACAGCTTCAAGCCTCTCTAGGCCTCCATCCAGAGATACTCTTTTTTTTTTTTTCAGGTTCATCCTTTTATTGGACATGTTAACGAAAGAGGTTTAGTCAAAAAGACCAAAGCCCATGTCGTCATCAGACTCCTCAGATTCTTCCTTCTTTGCTTCCACTTTCTTCTCCTCAGTTGGGGCAGCAGCAGTAGAGGGGGCAGGACCACCTGCTGGCACAGCGCCAGCTGCTGGGGCAGGGCCACCAGCCCTTATGTTGCAGATGAGGCTCCCAATGTTGACATTGGCCAGGGCCTTTGCAAACAAGCCACGCCAGAAAGGTTCAACATTGACACCAGCTGCTTTAATGAGGGCATTGATCTTGTCCTCCGTGACCATCACCTCGTTGTCGTGAAGGATGAGGTCGGAGTAGATGCAGGCGAGCTCGGAGACGGAGGCCATGTTGCAGACTGCCGGCACGGTGAAGTGAGGGCCTCACCCCAACGCAGCCTTAGCTTCCTCGGAACCCAGAGATACTCTTAACACATACCTAGCCTTAGCAGCTTTCCTTAGTCTTGGGGGAAATTCCATAGCTCTTTTCTTTTATCCTTAACTCCAGAACTATGTGGCCATAGATGCCAAGTTCTGCGGCTTACTAGGGGTGAAGGCCCTCTCACCAGCTTTCTGTCCTTCATTGCCTAAGCTTGGTTGTTCGAAAACTACATCTCTAGACCAGGCTGGCCTCAAATTCAGAGATCCACCAGTGCTTCTGCCTTCCTCTGCCTTCCCAGTGCTAGGATTAAAATTGTGCACCACCACATCTGGCTCTAAGCTTCTCTTTAGTTACTTTTCACACATTGGAAACTTAGCTGGGCGGGATCTTGCCCTGAGATCATCACTCCCTCTATTCCATTCCTTAATCTGTTTATCTCCTTGAACATAGGATTTAGCTCTATTCTACTTCCTGGTACCCCTTTTCTCTTCAAATTGTTCATTTTGTATTTTTCTTTTCTCAGATTGCTCCTTTTCATTAGAAATCTTCATCAGAATTAATACTAATAGCCACATGACAGAGTCTATACTAGATTGTTTTGAGATTTCCTCTGCCAATGGAATTAATTTAAATCTCTTCACTTTAGCCTCAAGTAGACTCTTGAGACAAAGACAAAAGGCAACCACATTTTTCACCAAAATATCATAAGAATGCTGTGGATGTCTTTTTGTATGAATATGCATTGCTCTGATTGGTTGGTAAATAAAACGCTGATTGGCCAGTAACCAGGCAGGAAGTATAGGCAGGATAAGCAGACAAGGAGAAGTCAAGAGATGCCAGCCTGCTGTCCAGTGAGCAGCATGTAATGCCACACAGGTAAAGCCATGGAACACATGGCAACATATAGATTAACAGAAATGGGCTGAGTTTAAGTGTAAGAGCTAGTCAGTCAGTAGGAAGCCTGAGCTAATGGCCAAGCAGTTTTAATTAATATAAGCCTCTGTGTGTTTACTTGGGTCTGAGCGGCTGAGGACCAGCAGGACACAGGAAAACTTCAGCTACATAAGAACTATCTCTAGGCCAGATATTAATATTCTTTTCTTCTGATACCTCTTGAGCCAGCCCCTGACAGTTTAAATAACTCTTAGCACCACTGTTTTCCATGCTTCTATTAGTATGGCCCATTAAGCAGCACTGAAAGCATTCAACTGCTTTTCCAATCCACAGATGCAAGGTCCATATTCCTTCAAACAAAAACATTGTCAGGCCTAACACAGAAATAACCCAGTCCCTGGTACCAACTTCTGTCTTAGTTAGGGTTTCTATTGCTGTAAAGAGACACCATGACCATGGCAGCTCTTATAAAGAAAGACATTTAATTGGGGTGGCTTGCTTATAGTTCAGAGATTCAGTCCATTATCATCATGGTAGGGGGCATGTGGTGCGCACACAGGCATAGTGCTGGCTATCTCTTCATCAGAAGGTAACAGGAATGAGACACTGGGAGATATCTTGAGCATAGGAAACCTCAGAGCCTTCCCCCAGAGTGACATACTTCCTCAACTAAGGCCACACCTACTCCAATGAAGCCACACCTCCCAATAGTACCCTTCCCTCTGAGCTTATGGGGCCATTTACACTCAAACTACCACAGGGTCCTTGACATGGCCTTGCCCATGTCAATAACACACATATACTCAGGACTTCATTCACTCAGGCCTTCCCCTGCTCCCCAAATCTTCCTCTTTCTTATTTCTTAGATGTTCAGGATGGATCATCATGCTTTGTCTGTGGTCAGTTCACTGTGGTGCTTAACAGCAGATTGTAAGAATGCCAAGAAGAAAGATCATTATAGCGCCTTGCCCAACATAGAAGGAGTATTTAACAGGTTTGAGGAATTGAAACCTCAAAGTTAACGAAGGATCATTTTTACAATGTTATCAAGAGAAAGAAATCTGATTATAAGCCTTTTGCTTTTCTAGGATTGGGCTGTACTGTTGCAATTGGGGCACATCCATGCTATTATTATTGTGGATCCAAACACCCAGGGTGTAGGTTCCATTTAATTCTTAATTATCCTATCTAAGTCTCTGGGTTGTAGCCCACCCTGAATAGTTGAACAGAGCTCCAGGTGGTTAGAGAAATGACCCCCTCCCCAAAGGAGGGTTTTATTATTATAAACAGGTGTGGTGGGGTGCAACCAAGTGACTCCATTAAAAGCATAGGCCCAGTGGGTGTCTCCCCCACCATTCGTAGCTACATGGATACAATTACCAGACATCTTGGAAATTTAGCCACTGGGTTATGTCAGTCAGATTGTCCAAAAACCAGGTAGTATTTTGACACATCAAGATTTCCCCGTTGGCTACACACTTTCTCCATCTGCATGCTCTTGCTCTGCTGCTCAGCCCCAGTGCCTTGCAGGTCCTGTGGCACTGAGGTAGTACGAGCCATGCTCTGAGGGCCTAGGCTCTGACAAGATGAACATCTCTCTCTGATCACTCAGCTGACCAGTCAGGGAGGCCTGCCACCTACCCAGAGCGCCACCACCCCACATCTGCCAACTGCGCTTTGCTTATAATGTAATATGGGAGTAGTTAAACTGAAAGCCAAAACATAAACATTGTTGGTCCTTCAGCACTGTATCCATCCCTCAATTTTTTTCCCTATTTTTAAGCCAAATTCATTGACCCCTTCCCTCAAAACCAAGGGCACACTTCCCAAACACAGGTCAAGAACCAACAAAGCTATTGTGCCTCTTAGCCCACTTCTGAGGTTTTCCCAAATCTCCTCCAAAGTACCGACATATAACTACCCATTTATTTGTTCCCAGAATCTCTCCCAATGCTAACATATGACTGTCTGTCCCTAGATCCGACTTGTTAACATATAGTTGCCTGTCTCTAGTTTTCACTTGCCCCAATGTTTTATATCTGACTAATTGAAATGTGTTCACTCCCTTTTCCTCCCCCCTCCCCTTTATTCTTCTTTCTTTGCTTTTGGCTCTTCCTTTCCATTTATTTTTTTTCCTTTGCCTGCATATGTTCACTTTTCTCAGGAGCTTTCCCTCTTCTGACTGGTGTCAGTTCCCCATAGTCAGTGTTCATATTCAAGTCTCTGTTTGGGTGCCACTTTGCAGCATCCTTTCGAGACCTCAGGGAGTGAGCTGACTGGTGCAGAGAGGGAATGAAGAAAAGACACACACAGACAGAATATCTGGTAAAGGATAAAGTGGACAGCAAGGAAATAAATACACACACCACACACACACACACACACACACACACACACACACACACACGGAGGGGAGTGGACTAGATTCTTGTTGGAGAAGCTTAACATCTTAGCTCAGGCTGTTTATTATATACAGTTGAACAAGGAGGTGGTGCTACTATATACGGCTGTACCAGGAGTCAGGGTTTATACGCAGCTGAATCAGGGAGGCAGGTATAGCTAGTCTTCATAGGAGAAATATCTGTAGGGAGACAGTCTTTGGGCCACAACATCCAGAGGGAGAAAGCTGGTTGGATATTTTCTGCACACACGTTACCAACATTTGCAGTTGGACCAGGAGGGAAGGACTTGTCATTTTTCATGTGTCTAAGGAATCAGAGGGTCCTTGACATGAGGGCACTCCTGTCAAAAGCACACATTCACTCAGCGCTTCCTTCATGATCCACAATAAACACATTTAGCAAAGTGGCAAAACACAAAATTAATACCCAAAAGGTAGTAGCTCCTTTGCACACCAATGACAAATCCGGAGATTAGACTCAAGTCATGAGGCTTGGTGGTGTGCACCTCTACCTGCTCAGTCATCTGGCTGGTCCAGAATTTGCAAAAGATTAAAAGCGCAAAAGTCAGCTATCCCGATGGCTGAACAGGGCTCTGATTTTTGCCTGTCTATCTCAAGAGAGGCTCCAGGGAAATAAAGATCCTGGCACACGACCTGACGTCAATGATTGGATGGGAGTAGCAGGTATTCAGGGAAGATATTCGGGAAGCATGAAGCGCTTGTGGCAGGATCCTGCTCACTGGTGGTGGGTGATAGGAGCACCTTTAAGGAGCACCATTATCAAGCAGGGAGCGCCATTACCAAGGGGGGGAGCAGCATTATCAAGGGGGGAACACTGAGAAATAAAGTGAGAGGCATAATTAGGGGGGTTGCGTAGAGCCCACTCTGAAGTACAGCCAGAGAGTCCCACAGGCATCACCCCCAAACCAGACAAAGATGTACATGCATGGCAGATGCCTACTGCTTTCCTGAAAGAGGCTGTGTTAAAAGTGGGGCTAGAGCAGGAGGCTCTTGCATGTTTGCATGTGAAACCCAGAGAGCAACAAGGAGGTGCCTTGCCTAACTCTCACTCAAGGCTGGCCCAGCCAGCAGATGCCCCAGCTCAGCACACAGGGCTATTGCCCAGGCACCCGGATCTGTCAGGATTGCTCATTGAGCATTATGTGTTTAATTTTTTTATATCTAACCAACTCTTATAGCTACATTTATGAAACAAATAATGCTCATTACACTGGGTAAATCCCGCAGGGATGGTAAGTGAGATTTTGTCTTGTGAATCAGCCTGGCCTCCAGCATGACCGCATGTCAGAAAGGTGTTGTTAGTAATAGTCTAAATATGATGCTGTGTAAGGAAAGCATGTGAACAGCTCTATGCTAACACTTTGATGGGACATCTTTCATTTTGCACTTTCTCTGTTTTTCTTATAATTGCTTACAATTTAGATATTTTTAAAATCATTTACTTTTATTTTATGTGCATTGGCATTTTGCCTGCATGTATGTCTGTGTGAGGATGTCGGAGCCCATTGAACTAGAGCTACAGACGACAATGACCCGCCATGTGGGTGCTGAGAATTGAACCCACGTCCTCCAGAAGAGAAGCCAGTGCTCTTAACCACTGAGCGGTCTCTCCAGCTCCTATAATTTAGATATTTTAAACTATATTTCTGGAGCAAAAACTGCTGGTGTATACCTGTCATCCCAGTGCTGGAGCATCTGAGAAGGGAGAATCACAAGTTCAAGGCCCACCCGGGCTACAGAATGAGTGCAAAGTCAACTTGGGCAATCAACTGAGACTCTGCCTCAAAATAAAAGGGAAAAAAGAAGGCTAGGGATGTATGTAGTTCAGTGGTAGAGAAATTGCCTAGCATGTGCAAAGCCCTGGGTTCACCCCCTAGTACCTTAATAGATAAGTTAATAAATAAACAAACAAATAATCTAAATATATTTCTGATAAGGATGACATAGAATTTCTTATTGTTGGTGTTAATAGATGATAAAAAAGAATATCAAGTTTTGCATATAGAATAAGAAAAAAATTACTTTTATTTATTTATTGCATGGAGGTGGGGCGAGGCATGCACTTACCACAGTGAAAATGTGAGAGCCAAAGGGTAACATGTGGCAGTTGGCTCTCTCCTTGCATTGTGGGGGTCCCACGGATTGAAGTCAGGCTCTTAGATTTGGCAGTAGATACCCTTGCCCTCTGAGTAATCTCTCTAGTCAAGCAATCATTTTATTCAATTTTAAATTTGAAGCAGCAGCAGTTCAGATTTATGATGTTTTTTCTGTATTAAACACTCGCATGTTTAGTGTTTTGGTGTTCATTTTCCTAACGCTGCACTGCCCAACTGACTGACGGAAATTCTTCAGGACATTCACAGATGCTGACGGTGAAAGAACACTTACAAATAGCATACTGCTTTTTTTTTTTTTTAATCAATGATTGCTGTTACTGTTTCAACGCATATGGGCTCCTGTAGTCATGCTGTGGAGAAAGTCAAGGTTGAGCTGAGTGGGGAACCGTGTGCTCTGGTGAAGCCTCCTGCTTTGTTTGAGCAGGCAGCACAAAGCAAGCACTCTCATTTTGGCTGGAGACCCACATGGGCTTGCAAGACAAACCTCTGAAAGCAAATAACCTGCAAAAAAAAAAAAAAAAAAAAAAAAAGCTCATTGTGCAAGCCACAAATCCCAGCGCTCTGGGTGTCAGGATGTCACTATGTGACATGCTGGGTGGTGGGATGCCCCTATGTGGCAGGCTGGGAGTCAAGGTGTCACCAGGTTATGCACTCTGCCTTTATTCCTGCAAAGGACACTGTAAACAAAAATAGCAGCTAGCATACTGTTGGTCTGCACACCTAAGTCCCCTGTTTTCCATTCATAAATATTGTGATGCGAAGTAGCAAAGAAGTAACTTGAATTTGCTGATTGAACCACAATTTGTCTTCCAAGGCTTGAGTTCAAGTCCAGTCTTCTGACAGAGAACACTCTACTTTCATATTTTGTGGATATGAAAATGAGGCTTTGACCATGAAAACCACCCACTGTATTTAAATAACATCCTTACTCTTGCTGGAGCTAAAGGCTTTCAGCAAGATGGAAAAAGAAGGAGTAGGATGCAGGTTAGTAGAAACTAAAGCTATGTGAAAACACCTGATGAAACCCCATTAGTTCATGAGGTCATTAAAAATGTAATCACAACCAAAGAGGAGTTTGAAAAAAGGTATTGGAATGGGTGAGCAATGCTATTCCCAGAAGACAATGGGTTATAAATAAATAAATGAACACCAAAAACTCAATGGTAGTCACAAGCAACCTCTCTCTGAATCAGTGGTCAGAGAGAACCGAGAGGCACCCAAAACAATACAAGTTTTTGCCATGGCTTTTCATTGACCACAAGAACTAGATGGTGAGACCCTGACGCTAAGACAGCACTCAGTTTGGATGCAGCACATAGAGAAATCAACCTCTACTGACCAAGAAACTCTCTCCCTCGTGGCCAACTTTCATAGTGGTCAGAAGGTACTATGCAGAAAGGACACCTGCAGTTTTTCTAGTAGTGGACCCTGCATGGTGCAATAAGGAACAGCTAGGCAAGAGGTGGCCAGATCTGGCCACTGGTGCAATAGTGGCCAGACCATTTACGGGATAACCTACTGCTCTCTTGATTGGATCTGAGGCCTGCTCCAGGGAGGGAATTTATGCCAGGTGATGGAAACATGGCCAAGAAGCATGACCTTATGCTAGAAAGTCATAAGCTCTAGGTGTACATGTGGGGCACCTTCTGTTGTTGGTTTACTAAATGATCATTTTGTCAAACTGCCTTCTCGATATTTATATTTATACCAATAGATCCGTGCTTCTCTCGGCTTTGGTCACAGAAGCTTCTTATTGCTGTGGCTAGTGGCTAATGCAGAGACTCACAGGTGAGAATGAGTGACTGTTAGCGATCATCCATAGGTGGGACAGTTATATCAATCACTTGTTCTCATAAGGTTTGAGAAGATTGATAATATAGAAAGATAAGACAATTGGGTTGATCTCAGGTTGTCTGCTAAAGCAGTCCCTTCTCTGTTACCTTCTCCATCAACTTCTCTCAAAGCTGTATAGTGTGTAGACAAAAGGCCATCTTAGATTCCCAAGATGTTTCCCCAGCTAAAATCATAGCCATCTGTTGAGGGCCCAGCCACACATATGAGGCAGTATTAACCGTTCTTTAACCATCTTCAAGAGGGCTTGGGACTAGTTTATTTGAATTTGGGTCTTAAACGTCACCTGAAGGCCCATGTGTTAGATGCTTGACTGGCATGGTGCCTGAAGGAGGCTGCAGCACTTTTGGAGGGTGAATCCTTAATAGAGGGAGTTAAGTTCCCATAGGTATGCCCTTGAAGCAGACACCGGGGTCCTGGCCCATCTTCTGTCACTGGCTGGCATGAAGGGGGTGGAGCAGTACTTCTTCGTCTCACCGTGGCATGCTGCTTTACCAACAACAGTCAGTTGTTCGGACCTCTGTGACACCGAGTCCATGTAACCCTTTCCTCTCACAAACTGATGTATTTGTGTGAGCCTTGTTCTGCAGAGATGGGAAGCTAACTGCTACCACAGTGGGCTTTGAGGGAAGTAGCTGTCTTTCAAAATATAAAGTGTGTTTCTAATAATATCTATGTCAAAGATGACAACAGAATGAGGATGGTGTGCTCCAGTGATATTTATAATTTATCCACTTCCATCAGAATTTAATGGAACTGGAACTGGGCAGGTGGCTTAGGTGGTGGAGTGTTTGCCTATCATGTATGAGGCCCTGGGTCTGGTCACTAGCACCACATAAACTAGATGTAATGTGGTACCCACAAACTTAGCACTTAGGAGGTGGAGGCCTGAGGATCAGTTCAAGGTCATCCTCAGCATCTGAGGGAGTGTGAAGCCAGCTGGGATACAGGAACCTCAGGCTCCAAGAAAAATATTAATGTAACATTATATCAGCCTCCGAAAGATAAATTGCAGGAAACTCCTACTTTGAGGAGGTGGCCTTAGAGAAGGCACACCCCATGACATCATCAGGGGAACTATGGAATTGGCCATCTGAGTCTCTTTTGCTTCTTTGTGGGAAAATAAAGAGAGAAGGACTGGTTTTAATCCGAGACTACCTCTTTCAACGAGATCTCAGGGTCAGGGCTTCCGGAGAAGCAGAGAGATGTGAAAGTATTGATTACACGAGAGGAAGGCTTTAAAACAATGCGGAATAGGAAACTTACACCTGACAACCTGTCCCCTGTCTGGAAAGACGGTGACAAAGATCTGCTAGAGAGACAGCTGTCACTGGGTTCTGATGTTAGACTCGCTTTCTAGCCGAGCGACAACAAATGCCAAGCACAGTGGGTATTCGCTGATTGGACAAAGCTGAGCAGAGCGCGTGTGGTCTCTCCTAAATGCCGGTTCAGCTGAGTGGTCCAGCGACGGGAAGCACTTAACAATAGCAAGGAAGAAAGGCTTGGTGTTCAGTTTGTCTGCCTAAAATGATCCCTGGAGAGGAACCCTCCAAATTCCGCTGTGCTCAGCTCTGCTCTCAGAAATGCATTATCAAAATGTGTCTTCCGCCTACGTGCCGGGTCTGAATCCGTGAGACAATGAAGTCTTTAAACCCAATTAGTGTGTATCAGGGTGTCTGGACACCAGAGACAGAAGCAAGATGCCTAGCTTGTGTACATAAATGTGTGGAGTTGTTTTGTTTTTCCTTTTGAGAATGGGTTTCATGTAGCCTAGCCTGGCCTCAAATTTACTGTGTAACTAAAGCTGGTTGTGAATTCCTTCTCCTCCTTCCTCTTCCTCCAGAGCCAACAACTGGGGTTACATGGTGCTGAGGATGGTTTGATGCTTGCCAGGCAAGCATTTTACCAACTGTGTATGGCCCCAGACTAATAGTTTTATAGCAGAGAAAAACCCCAAATTTGACTACTTCTTCTACTTGAGAAAAATTCTATACCAATAATTGTACACAAATCGAGAATGGATAATAACAATAAAAAAAACGGGTTAAGTTGAATTAAGTATGAAGCACAGAGAGTCGTAGTGTTAAATAACACATGTGCTATGCAGTTAATTTAATTTATTTATTTATGTTTGAGACAGGCATCACACCTGAGATGCCCCAGCTCCTGATACCAGGGAGGCAGGTGTGTTCCACTATTTCCCACTAAATAAGATAGTGAATGTGATACATGATGCATGCTTGGTGCAAGAGCTGTAACTGTAGAAAAATCATTAAGGGGAAAAAACCCATGATACTCATGGTGGCAATAGTACCCATGAGCTCTAACTGTTCACTAAACAGGTAAAAAGAATTAGATGATGAATATTAAAAGGTTTCAACCAACAATGTAATGTCTTATAAGAGAAATTCCTTGATGTATAAATTTTACTTATTTTATTTCCCCACAATTTCCTTCACCCATACCATTTCTACAGTGATGAGAATATATACCACACAGCAGTGTTCTGAAGGGTGGGGATATAGCTCAGTTGACAGAGTGCTTGCCTTGTATTCAGAAGACCCTGGGTTCAACCCTAAGTCCACATAAACTGTTGCCCTCCTATAATCCTATCATTTGGGAGGTACAGCCAGAAAGATGAGGACTTCAGGGTCACCCTGACTACAAAACACCTTCCAGACTAGCCTGAACTTTATGAATCAATCTCCCTACCCCATATATATAAAGTATATATATTTATATTCTGAAATGATATTTTCTCCAAATGATCTCAGAAGTACGGATTTCACTAAAACCATATAAATGGATAGAAATAATTGGAGAATCGTGTATCTGAGAAACCTTTTACTATTTGAGGAATTTCAAATACGGTGAACCAGGCACAAAAGCAAACTCTCAGGCACCGTAATTATCCCTTACCCTGGGACCTTGCTTTGTTCTTAAAAGGCAACATGTGGGCTTCCCAGGACTGCAGGAAAGACCCTGTGGCTCTAGCCAGCTGTCGAGGCCTCTGTGTGTAAATCTGTATTTCATTCTTCCATATGCATACCTTCACAAACATGGCTGGTGTAGCTCATATCCCTTTATTGAACACTAGATCTTGTTTTATAATATTCTATCAGATGAGATACTCTCCATGAATCTATCTCTTAAATCTGTACACATGACTGTAACACTATGTGTTCATTTTTAAATTCAGTTGGATTTTCATCATGCTTTATACTATGGTGATTTTAGTTCATGAGAAGTCTAATATAATTAAACACTTTTGTTCAAGATGAGAACAATTCTAGTTCTCAGGGAGTCGTAAAGCATGAATACAGTTAACTGAGGTAGTGTTCAAATACAACACAGTAACACGTATTAAATGGAGACATTTGGAGACATCTTCTTCCCCAGGCCTCTCAAAACAGTCTGACTATTTCTAAGTACCTTAACACGATGGCCATGAAGTCCTGTGTGAGTATGAATCTCTTTGTCATCTAAGGAATGGCTTTGATTTTGTGGATCACAGGTATGCTCCACCACAGCTGATTTACTGTGGTGTTGGTGTCTGAACCTAAGGCTTCATGAATGCTAGGCAATCATGCTCCACTGAGCATCAACGCAAGTCCAACCAACACTCATTGCATAAGATAGATGTGTAACCTATTCTGAGCAATGCACCACTCTAGGACTTCAGAATGTTAATTGAAAAGTAGGATGCCTCAGTAAAGTGTTAGCCTGGCAAGCATAAGGTCCTGAGTTTGATTCCTGGAACCTATAAAAAAAAAAAAAAAGCCCCAGCATGGTGGTATACCTGGAATCGCAACCCTGGTGGAAACAGGCTGATCCCTGGGACTCACTAGCCAGGTGTCCTGACCCACTTGGTTGAGCTCCAGGCCAGTGAGATCCTGTCTCAAAAAGAAAAGGGGAAAAAGAGAAAAAAAAAAAAGAGAAAAAGCAGCAGGTCATAATGCCTGCCTCTAAAAAAATTGTATATCATTATAAGACAAATCGAGCATACTAAATAAATGCTATGCTATTACATGTGATTAATACTTCAGAAAACAAAAATGGTACTGAGGATCAGCAGTGCTGACAATGATGTAGAAGTTAAGTAGTTAAACAGAGGGGTTGGGCAGATGTCAGGGGAGTCATGACTTCTGCTCTGGTTCTCGAAGACAGTGAAGAAGGGATCAGGGTCTGTAGAACAGGAGCAGCCGTCAGGAGGCAGAGGCTGAAATATGTCTGCAATGTTCCAAGAATAGCAGGAGAGAGGTGGCTGAGGGAGAGATCCACAGTACAGCACCAATGGGGTCTTGAAGACGTTGGGTTTGGTTTCCAGAGCCGTCAGAAAGCCTGGAGCAAAGCAAAGACCTGGTCAGGTTAATTCCAAGAGGAACACTCTCTTGCAGTGTCAGGAATGACAGCAAGGAGGGAGGAGAGGAACCAGAGAGTGTCAATTAGAAGTGTGACTTCCTCCAGAGAGACCGCATGGTAGCCCACGAAGAAGACTATGCTAGAGGTGAGAAGTGGTCACAATCTAGATGCATTTGAAGGTGGTCAAGCTCTACCACACTCAGAGCATGAGAAGAAGAGACGTCGAGGAAGATCTCCGGGATTTCAATCTAAATACCATGACTAAGGCAAGGAGTACTGGGATGTAGTAAGTTGAGTGAAGAGTTCAGTTTCAAAGCACACTAGAATACACCATGGCATCTGGACATGAACATGTGCATTTTAAAGGAGACAGTATGGGCAAAGCCATGAGTGGAGACTCACCAAACACAGGGCAGGTGACTATGAGGATCAAGTGAAGAAGCTGCTTCTGCTGAGGAACACTGACTCTCTGTCTCTGTCTCTGTCTCTGTCTCACACACAGGAGCTTTCATACACAAATGGTGGGTGACTGGACTTCTCGTTGACATGATCCATTGTGTTCCAAGGCAAGAGGTGAAGAGGTGTGTCTTTGTTTTGGTTTGGTTTTGGATTTGGACCACTTTCTTTTAGACACCCTCTCATGTAGCCCATGCTGACCTTCAACTTGCTGTGTTACACAGGGTGACCTTGAACTACAAATCTTTCTGCCTCTGTCTCCGAAGTGCTAGGATAACAGGAAAAAAACCACACCTGGGCTACAAGATGTATTTAAATTACTACTCTAAGATTTATTTCTCGGGAGACATAGAGGATTATGCAATTACCAGTCAAAAGGTCCAAGTAAATATTTAATGTGGAAGTTATGTTTTACTTTCAGTCCTCGATGTTACAATGTTCTGAAAATATCAAGAAGGTAAAGTCTCCAGAGTCCTTCCAGTTACAGCTGTGTAAATAGCTTGCTTCAAAATACCGTTAAAGGAATAGTTAATGTAATGAGACTTGCGCCTAGCAGTGAGAGAAGGCCCAGCAGCCACTGTGTGTGAATGCTAAGCCTGCCTCAGTGTCCCCATACATGGAGACCCTCACTCAGTCAAATCTTACTTGGGGAAATTATTTGTAATGAGATTTTTCTTAGTTTTATAGTTTGCTAATATGACTTATGTTGAGAGAGGACAGGGTCTGTAGCCAATTTTGCTACTTATTATTAAATGTATAAAAACACTTAAGATACTCTATTGAAAACAGTGCACTTGGCCTTGGGTATATGCTGCAATTGCTGGTGCTTGTGATATGAGGTGCAATGGAAGGCAAATACAGAACTCTGTGCATTGGAAACCAGGGGAACCGCATCAGAAAGCCCCTCACCACTCTTTCAGGCTGATTCACAGCATCATGGGACTCAATTTATGTTTGAAGTCATTCTCCAAACAAGCAGTCCACTCTCAAAATAATACACTGTATATTAGCTCCAGGAATGAAGTTGAATTACTCCCTAGAAGTCTCTGAGAGAAATGAATGAAAGGCACAATGAAACAGGAGCTACATCATATAGACCTGAATATTTAATGGAGAGAATTTCACACACAGCATCTCCTTGGATTTCTAAGATTGTGCTGTATTATTAACCTTAAAATGGAAAGAGTAATGCTGTTTGGGGGGTTGATTGGATATTTGTAACAACCAGCAAGATCTTTTGGCATTTGGTGGTAAAGTCCTCTTGAAATAGATTCAAATCTGTGGATTTCCAAATGTCCTACCCATTACAAAGTATTTTTAGTGAGTTACCATGGAGGCAAATGATTATTTCCACATTACGCCTCCCTGTCTCCTCCAGTAGGCCCTTCTCTGCCCTGGAGCAGGTCAGACTTACTGAGCTGTGGATACCCCTCTTCATTACTGCAATGGGCAATACTGATAGCAAACTGGACAAATTTCAGCCTATGGGCACCCTTGTGTGGATTATCTAGACTAGGTTGGGCTCTGGGAACACATGGAGGGATTATTAGGATTAAGTTGACTGAAGCAGAAGACCGCCCTAAATGTGGTGGCACCTTCTAGCAAAGGCCCAGGAGAGAGGAAGCCTTTGCTTTCTTCCTGCTGATCTCTGTCTCTTGCTGGTAAGAGTTGCTGTCACTGCTGTTCTTCAGTGACTTCATATCCAGCTTAACTGGCCTTCCAGCGTGGACCAAAGACCGCATGAGGTTCATGCTCTGGTTTCAGGAAGGGGAAGAGTCAGAGGAAGCCTGGATGTTGAAGATGTTGTGGAGTTGCAGACTGAGAAGACATGCTTTACTCACCAGCACACAGGACGAGAGGCAGGCATGGCATGGGCACCTCCACAGTCTGCTGCATGGGTTACATAGAGGTAGGTAGACAGGCCAAGAGGCAGGCATGGCATGGGCACCATCACAGTTTGGTTCATGGGCTACATAGAGGTAGGCACACAGGCCTACACACACACACACACACACACACACACACACACACACACACACAC
>CABHPP010058982.1:0-14995 GCA_902168425.1 Peromyscus attwateri
TGTGTGTGTGTGTGTGTGTGTGTGTATACTGTGTCATATTTGAATCAGGTCCTCTTGAACTCTTCAGTACACGGTTCCATCTATGGTTAGATTTTTTTGCTTTGTTTTGTTGACACAGGGTCTCATATAGTCCAGGCTGGCCTTGCATTCTCTTTATAACCCTTACAACAACCTTGAACTTCTGATCCTCCTTTGTCCACCTCTCAAGGGCTAGGATGACAGGCATGTGCCACTGTGACAGGTATATGCAGTGCTAGGTGTCCATCCCATGACCTCTTGAATACTATGAAATCATGTTATTAACTGAGCTATATCCCAAGCTGCACTCATCAAATCTTCTTGGTTCTATCTGTTCTCAGTCTCTACTATTTGCTTTCCACTGGTATTAGTTACTTTTTTCATAGCTGTGACAAAACACTTGACTAGAGAAACTTAGGAAGGAAAGTTTTATTTTGGCTCATAGTTCATGAGTACAGTCCACCATAGTGGAGAAGGTGTGAGTCAGCTGGTCACATTGTATCTTCAATCAAAAAGCATAAATGCTGGTGCTCATCTAATTTCTGTTTTTATTCAGCCCGTGAAATGATCCACTCAAGAAAGATCCAAACCACCACATTAATTAAGTCAATTAAGAGTATAAGAGAAGAGTCCTTCAATTTTGACCAGTGACCAAGAACAGATGAATGCCTCAGAGTCGTTTAGTACCAAAGCTCCAGGGTACAGCATTTTTAAAGGCAAAAACCCACAATTACATCAGTGTTGGATGAGGTCAGTGTAACCTTACAACATGTGTTTAGACAGAACACAGTAGTTATTTCAGACACAATGTGACAACTAATTTTGATTTTATTTTCAGTTATTTTAGTTTATGTTTAGTTTGTATAGGCATTAATTATTTTGGTTAATACATGTAGACCATGATCAGGGTCACTGAAATTCCAAATAGGTTACAAAGGCAAACATGGTTGTTGGGGGATAGAGGGCTGGGAAGTGTCTAACCAGCCATGAAGTGGAGTGTTGTGGGATGTTTTACACTGTGAAGATGTATTGCTCTGATTGGTGTAATAAAGAGCTGGATAGCCAATAGCTAGGTAGGAGAGATAGGAGGGACATCCAGACAGAGAGCAAACACTGGGAAGAAGGCATAGTCGCCAGCCAGATGTTGAAAAAGCAAGATGGGCAGTACAGAGTAAAGGTAACCAAGCCACATAAAAGAATGTAGATTAAAAGATATGGGTTAATTTAAGTTATAAGAGCTAGTTAGGAATAAACCTAAGCTATAGGCTGAGCTTTCATAATTAATAATGGGTCTCTGTTGATTATTTGGGAACTGGCTGGTGGGATACAAAAAGATTTGTTACATACGGCATCCAATGTGGAGGCTCAAATAGCCAAACATAGGGACTAAGAAAGCTAAGAAAAGTTCTGGACAAGGAGCCAAATGTGGATTCCTAGTCCTGCAGTCTCTCAGGTGCGCTCATACTTAGCAGCTTACAGGTGCACAGCTACCAGCTGCTGCCTGTGGGCTGGAGCCATCCACCAGTGCCATCCGCCAGCACTATGCACTAAGCTGAGCTGAACGGCAGCTGATATGGCAGTTTAAGATTTGTCTCATGCAGTCAGAGAATGCTGTAGGTGCTTAGTAAAGCCAAGTCCAGATACAGAAAACCTCAAAAAAGTACAGTATGCTTAAAAATGTGCTTAGATGCTAAAGAAAGAAAAGAAAATGAGTATAGATAGTCATAAAAAACAAATAGTTTAAAAATAATAGTAAAGTCTTTAAAGAGAGAATAAAGTAATATTTAAAAATAAGCCATGGAAAGATGGGAAATACATAGAGTGTCTGGACCCTGTATGGTGCTTTGTTGACTTTGAATTTTTAAATACTAACGTACAAAAAATAATAGCTGCTGAGAGACCTTGGATTATGGAAACTGCTAAATTAAACCAATCTACATCAAAAATTATGCTAAAATGGGGAAGAAATTATGTCTTTGTTTCTATAGAAAACAAAAAGTTATGGTTCTCTTCAAAATTAATAAAGATCAAATTTGATTGGGGGAGACCTAAATATCTTGACTACAAACATGATGAAAGAAACCAAGAAAGAATATAGAACAGGTGATGTATATACTGATTCCTCTATTATGGGAGCAGCTCTAAGACTGGATGAGACATGATAAATCTTGTTGGCTAAGGAGTCCTCATGACTTATTATTACATGCCATCCTTTCATATGGCATGGATAAAGGTTTGGTTATGCAGTCCAAACAAATTTATAAAGTTAACCGATGCCTTTTACCTGTTCAAACATAAAACAAAAAAAATCATCTTTAATTGACTTGTGCATACCATATTCCATACTTTTGTCAATGTATATAGATATATATGTTACCTTTAAATTGTATGTGTTTTCAGAACAAAAGAATCACACACCAATGAAGACAAGTAGCCCAGGTGGTCTAGCTTCTCAGAATGCCTCTGCTGCAGTTTCCTCAAAATTCTGCATCTAGAACAACGTCAAAGCTGCTAGCTGAGATGGTCCAGCCTCACACACTACTCCAGCCAGGACTTCATATAGGCTCTGTATGTTCCAATCACACAGAGACTAAAAAATAATATAGCTAGCTTTCCAAGAAATTGACCATTATCCCATTTTTCTCAGGGTCCCCCAAGGATGCCATCTCCTCCAGACAACATGAAGCAGTCTAGAGAACAGGATTCCCAAATTCCCAAGAGGTGGGGTGGGTGGTTTTTGGTCATTCAATGGATTATGGATGTTTGTCATCATTTAGGGAGGTTGGTAACAAGTTGTTATTGGTTATGGTCAGGGGAAAAGCTGAGCAAAGAAGATTAGAGTCAAGGATTTATTTCTAAAGGGAAAAGGGAGGGTATAGTATAGAAATGATGAGATAAAAGTGTAGGATGTTGAGTTTACTTTTGAACTAAAAAAACAACTACTAGTCTCAAACATTTTACATTGGTATGGATTTTTATATATTGATACAAATTTAAGGTTATTTTTGTTATACTTTATATGTTTCTACTCTTGTTTAAGATATCATACCTATGCATCTCATTTAACAATGTAATATCAATTTCTAGTCCTTGAAAGCTATTCAGGATAATAAGGAAATACAGGTTAGTAGTTGGTCATCTATAACAATCAAACTTATAGTCATATTAGATATGTTTTCAAAGTCAAACAGAGATACATTTTAAGTAGACAGATGGTCTTCAAACACTTCAGAGTCTTACAGAATATGGAATTTAAAATGTTTTAATAACATAAGGCTTTTCATGACAGTGAGACATATCTGTTCCTGGCAGCACCAATTTACTTCAAAAGAGGATGGTGGGCATCAAAGAACCTCATAAGGAGGTTTCCTTTCATTTTTGGCAAAGTTAGCCATTGGGCAAAGAAACTGCCCTTGCCTTGACTGCAGACAGAATGCTGTCCAACTTGGGAAAGCAGGACACAAAAGAAGGTGACTGCCAAACTTTGCCAAAAGATAGGACAGTCCTTCAAAATTCCTGCTTCACAGAAAAGTCAGATATTCTAGGCCTGTAGCCAAAGATGGATGCCCTAATGTTGTACAAGAATCTTGGCATGAGTTTCCAGGCTGCCAGATGTCTCTGTCATTTCTTAGTTTTGGAAGTCACTTGCTCTGCACTTTCTGCTTAATCATGTAATATTATATCCTTCTCGGGTCTCTGATAGGGTTGAAGAATTGATAGTTAGATTTTCTCTAGTTTTTATAGAGAACAAATCAGGCACAAAACATTGGACTCACTAAGATAGGATAGATAATGTAGAATTTTCTCTGAATTCGCCAAATACTAATGGATTGGACATTGCCAATGTATTTCTTACTTGATCATTGTTGTTACTGTATATAGTTTTACTGTATTAGAGTTAAAACTTTCCCTTTTTATTTAGACAAAAAAGGGGGAATGTTGTGGGATATTTGTACACTGTGAAAATGTATTGCTGTGATTGGTGTAATAAATATCTGAACAGTCAATAGCTAGGCAGGAGAGATAGGCAGAATTCCTGGGCAGAGAGAGAATGCTGGGAAGAAGGCATAGTTGCTAGCCAGATGTTGAGGAAGCAGGATGGGCAGTACAGAGTAAAAGTAACCAAGCCACATAAAAGAATGTAGATTAAAAGATATGGGTTAATTTAAGTTATATAACTAGTTAGGAACAAACCTAAGCTATAGGCTGAGCTTTCATGATTAATAATAAGTCTCTATGTCATTATTTGTGAGCTAGCAGCCCAAAGAAAAATCCAATTACAGTGGAGTCAGTATAAGATGGTAGTACCTTTAGTTACTTCATTCTCCCATTTCTTGTAGTTACACCTCAAATTCTTGATTTTTATGAAGGTGCAGATATTGGGTAACAGTCAATTAATTAAGCAGGGCTCTATCATTAGACCTTGAAGGAGAAGGACAAAAGAACCCATGAAGCCTGGAGTAAAGTGGCAAGGCATGGATTCAAATCGAACCAGGAATAGTTGGCCTTTTTTATTTATTTATGAGCCAACTGTTAATTGGATGCATAGTCAGGCATAACTCATTAAAGAAAGCAGATAGTTTTTATAAAATTATTATATTTATATACAGCACAGCTAGTAAACTTTAGTGTCAGAGTTCCATCCTGAAGATTCATTGAGACTAGCCCTATAGAAAGCATTATGGCTAATATTACCATGAGTCCAAAGAGAGAAGGGGACATTGTAATCCCTAACTCCAAATATCCACCATTGAATTTCTTAAGCTTTTCCATTCAAAGGTTCATTGGCTTCCAGGCTTATAACTGGAGTAGGGAAGGAAAGCTGGTCTCTGTTGTCTTTAGAAAGTGTAATCCACTACACCTATCTTGACATACAAGTTTTGTAGGGCATAGGCCTTTATTCCACACCACCGCTACCACTTGGGTCAACATCTAGAAATGAAATGACTTGATCACATGGTAATGATGCATTTAACTTTTTGAGAAAAAAATGGAAGGATTGCACATACCAAGCCAAAATCCATCATGAAAAGCAGCAGATCCTATACCTGTATGTCCAGCATCTGGAACTCATAATCCAATCAACTGGGCTCCAAAAGCTTTGGTAGTCACAACTCTGCATCTCTTCTGACCTCAGCACACACAGATTCTTTCTTAGGCCATGTCCATTCCATACCCATAGCTCCCACCACACATACCTCATGGTCTTGACATCACCAACATTCTGATATTTCCACTGAAACCTAGGACTTAGCCTCACAGCTTCAGACAATGGCCTCACAAGGATTCAATGCAAGGACTTTGTCACACATTGTCTAGTTTCAGATTCTTCTGAAATCATAGAGCAAGTCTCCATGAACCCTTCAATTTTTATCCTCTATGCCTTAAAAACCAGTATGACATGGATACTTCCAAGTTATACTGCTCTAGATGCAGTCTGCCCCCCACAAACCTCCATCATATCAGCTTCTGTGTGCTGAGATCTTGTCTTCAGACCACCATTTCTACTGCACTTGTAAAGAGCTACTTACTAAGTTTTGAATGTTTGTTATGTATCATATATATGTTTTGTTATATATCAAATATTTTCTTCTACTCTATAGTTCTTTCATCCTCTTAAGAATATATTTTAAAGAGCTTATTTTTTATTTTTCAGTCTTTTACCATATTTTTGAGAGATGGTATCACTGTGTAGCTCAGGCTGTGTGTGTGTGTGTGTGTGTGTGTGGTGTGTATGAATTAAAAAATTATTACATTTTATTTATGTGTGTGTATATGTGTCTGTGCATGCATGTGCATGTGTGCTTGCTCAAGTGTCACAGCACATGTGTAGAAATCAGAGGACAATTTGCCAGAGTACGTTCTCTCCACCATGTGGGTCCTGGGGACGGAATTCAGGACATCAAGCTTGGCAGCACCTGATGAGCCACATCACCAGTCCCTGCATTCACGTTTTATAGGTTTTGTTTGTGGTGTTATATTAAGAGTGTACTCTTGGAGTTGGAGAGATAGCTCAATGATTAAGAATACTAGCTGCTTTTCCAGAGGACCAGGGATCTCAGAACCCACTTGGAGGGTCAGTATATAACTACTGATCCATGGGATCTGATGTCCTCTTCTGGCTTCAACAGGTACTGCATGCACATGGTGCGCAGATATAAATACAACCATGACACCAACACACATAAAACACAAATAAATAAATCTTTTTTTTAAAGTGTGTGTTCTCTAAAGAAAGGTCACAAAATTTTCCGCCAATGTTTTCTGTGAAAAGAAGTTTGAATTTAAATATATTTACACATAAATATGATTCCCTTTTAGCTAATTTTTGTCAAGTATGTTGTAGGCTAGGTGGTTTTGATTAACCTCATGTGTTAGCATCTTCAGCAAAAAGATGATTTTTTCTCTGATGTATTGCAGTTACAACTTTGTCAAAATATAGTGTCCAGGGTAGAATGTTGAGGAAAGCTGTCTTTTAGGCACTTCATGACCATTTCACACACTAACTTAGAGCATCTGTGATTACCTGCACAAAACCGGATCTGCCAACAATCTTTAATGGAGGGTATTTTTCACACTGGCAGCTTGGGGGTTGGGGGGATGAGAGTGACAGAGTCATGACAAGTTATCTGGGAAGCAGACTCCTGAGACCAGTATCAGGATGCAGATCTAGTTTAATGTGTATGTTCACTGGTATATATGCATACATTACCCAATCATCTAAGGACATATTGTGCTGTTATCCAATAAGTCCGAATGGCTCACAATTCACATCATTTGAGGGCATACATAAGGGACAGTATGTCTAGGCAGTGTGTCTGGAGACAAACGGCAGGAAACAGGCAATGCATTGGGTTTGGGGCACAATTTGAGGGTCCCAGTTAGCCAGGGCATCATTATGTGTCTAGTGTGCTAGAGACTAGATCTGTTCAAATAACCACAGGAGTCTGCATTTCTCATGTTTCCTGTTTTTTAGCAACACCATCTGGATAGAAACTGCTCTCTCAGGATATAAGGTCTTACCAGAATCCACCCCTCTCCAAAGACCTTTAGGTATTTAATGGTTACTGAGGAAAGACATTTTCTTCAGTGATGTAGTTACTGTTAAGTTGCACATACTCCTATAAAGAATCCCTCACCCATGATCATGCAAACATCCCTTAAAACCACACTGGGTCACACACACACAAAGAAATATATTTTAAAAAATCAGTAATTCATGTTTATAAGTCTGTAATGGGACTATACTCCATTCAACTGATCTGTTTATCTATCTTGATATCAGTTCCATCTTGTTTATAACAAGACTTGGAATCAGGTAATAATATCCCCCAGGGTTGTTCTTTTCAGAATGTTTAGGCCTAGTCTATATCCTTTGCATTTCCCTATACATTTGATAATCAGACTGTCAACTTCTTTTAAAAAGCAAACCAAACAACAACAACAAAAGCAAACTGCGATTTGTATTGAAATTATATTGAATTACAGATCTATTTCAGGAGAATTAACATCTTAGCAATATAAACTTTTTTGGCACGTGAACTAGGTACATTAATGCCATAGGTTTTTTCATAGTTCATATTTTTAATGGTTATAGTTTCTTTTTTAATTAGTTAAATTTTTTCATTTATTTTACATCCCTACTGAAGTTTCCCTCCCTCCTCTCCTCCTGTTCTTTCCCCCAATTCCTCTCTAACCCCCTACTCCTCCTCTGTCTCCATTCAGAAAGGGTGAGGCCTCCCACCGGTATCAACAAAGCATGGCACATCAAGTTGAGGCAGGACCAAGCTCCTCCCCTTGCATCAAGTCTGAGCGTGGCAACCCAGCATGGGGAATGGGTTCCTAAAAGCCAGCTCAAGCACCAGGGACAAGCTGATCTAACTGCTAGAAGCCCCATAAACCGACCAAGCTACACTACTGCCACATACGCAGAGGGCCTAGGTCGGTCCCATGCAGTCTCCCTAGCTGTTAGTCCAGAGTTAGTGAGCTCCCAAGAGCTCAGGACAGCTGTCTCTGTGGGTTCCTCCATTGTGACCTTGACCCCTCTGGCTCATAGAATCTCTCCTCCCTCTCTTCAACACGACTCACAGAACTTGGTCCACTGCTTGGCTGTGGATCTCTGCATCTGCTTCCATCAGTTACTGGATGAAGGCTCTCTGATGACAATTAGGGTAGTCACCAATCTGATTACAGGAGAAGGCCAGTTCAGGAACCTTCTCCACTATTACTAGGAGTCTTAGCTGAGGTCATCCTTGTGGATTCCTGGAAGTTTCCCTAGCACCAGGTTTCTCCCTAACCATGAAACGCACCCCCTATCAAGACATCTCCTTCATTACTCTCCCCATCTGACCTGCCGCCAACCCACCCAACCTGATCCCTTATATTCCCATACCCTCATCCTCCCCGCCACTACCCCCAGTTTACTCATGAGATCTCATCTATTTCCCCTTCCCAGGGTAATCCATGCATCCCTCTTTGGGCCCTCCTTGTTACCTAGCTTCTCTGGGGCTGTGGATTGTAGCCAGGTTATTCTTTACTTTACACCTAATATCCACTTATGAGTGAGTGAAAACCATGTTTGTGTTTCTGGGTGTGGGTTAGCTCAGTCAGGATGATTTTTTTCTAATTCCATCCATTTTCCTACGAATTTCATGATGTCGTTATTTTTTAGAGCTGAGTAGTACTCCACTGTGTATATGTACCACATTTTTTTTATCCATTCCTCAGTTGAGGGGCATCTAGGTTGTTTCCAGATTCTGAATATTACTAATAATGCTGCTATGGACATAGTCATGCAAATGTCCTTGTGGTATGATTGGGCATCCTTTGGGTATATGCCCAAGAGTGATATAGCTGGGTCATGAGGTAGATTCACAATTTTCTGAGAAACCACCTTATTAATTTCCAAAGTGGCTGTACAAGTTTGCACTCCTCCCAGTAGTGGAGGAGTGTTCCCCTTGCTCCATATTCTCTCCAACATAAGCTGTCATCAGTGTTGTTGATCATAGCCATTCTAACAGGTATAAGATGGTATCTCAGAGTCATTTTGACTTACATTTCCCTGATGACTAAGAATGTTGAGCAATATTTTAAATACTATGTAATGTCTTTCTGTACACTGTGAATATATCTTGCTTTCACTGGTTGATGAATAAAGCGGTTTGGCCAGTGATGAGGCAGAATAAGGTTAGGCAGTACATTCAAACTGAAGAGGGAGATGAAGAAGGGTGGAGTCAGGCAGAAGCTTGGAGCTACCACCAGGAGAAGCAAGATGTGAGAGAACAGGTAATACCATGAAGCCATGTGGCAAAACATAGATTAATAGAAATGGGTTGTATTAAGTTATAAGAGCTAGTTAATAATGAGCCTGAGCCATAGGTCATACAGTTTGTAATTAATATAAGCCTCTGTGTGTTTACTTTATACGTGGCTGAGGGGACTCAGGTGGGAAAGATTCCTCAGGAGAAACCTCCAGCAACACTTTAAGTATATCTCAGCTGTAGCTGTTGTTCCCTTTGGGGGTGGGGGCCAAGCAGGCGCTGAGTCAAACCACACAGACTCCGGGAGAATGTGGAAACAACAAGCTCAGTTTATTCAGGGAGAGACAAGCCTTATATACCCTCCACCCCACCCTTGGGGGAGGTCTGATGAATATGCATCTGCTGGTGTGACATGGCTGCCTCTCATTGGTCCAGGTCATCTTCAGATCATGTTTCAGCTGCTGTTGCTAAGACCATCAGGCAGACCCAGACTGGCTCTCAGAAAGTATCTTTTTTACTTGTTTGGGCCATCTGGCCCTCAAGCCCGTTAGGGATGAGTCATCCCACACTCAGCCATTTGAGATTCTTCTGTTGAGAACTCTGTTAAAATCTGTACCCTAATTTTTAATTGGATTATTTGGTACTTTGGTGTCTAGTTTCTTGAGTTCTTTATATATTTTGGAGAGCAGCCTCTGTCAAATGTGAAGTTGGTGAAGATCTTTTCCCATTCTGTAGGCTGCTGCTTTGTCTTACTGACAGTGTCCTTTGTCTTACAGAAGATTTTCAGTTTCATGAGGTCCTATTTACTAATTGTTGCTCTCAGTGTCTGTGCTACTGCTGTTATATTTAGGAAGTTGTCTCCTGTGCCAATGCGTTCAAGACTACTTCCTACTTTCTCTTCTATCAGGTTCAGTGTAGTTGGATTTATGTTGAGGTCTTTGATTCACTTAGACTTGAGTTTTGTGCATGGCAATAAATATGAATCTATTTGCAATCTCTTACATGCCAACATCCAGTTACGCCAGCACCATTTGTTGAAAATGCTTTCTTTTTTCCATCGTATAATTTTGGCTTCTTTGTCAAAAATCAGGTGTTCATAGACGTGTGGATTTACTTCAGGGTCTTCGATTTGATACTATTGACCCACTTGTCCATTTTTATGCCAATACCAAGCTGTTTTTATTACCATAGCTCTATAGTAGAGCTTGAAGTCAGGGATGACGATGCCTCCAGAAGTTCCTTTATTGTACAGGATTGTTTTAGCTATCCTGGGTTTTTTGTTTTTCCATATGAAGTTGAGTATTGTCCTTTCCAGGTCTGTAAAGAATTGTGTTAGAATTTTATAGGGATTGCATTGAATCTGTAGATTGCTTCTGGTAAGATTGCTGTCTTTACTATGCTAAACCTACTGATCTATGAGCATGGGAGATCTTTCCACTTTGTGATATCTTCTCCAATTTATTTCTTCAAAGACTTAAAGATCTCGTCATACAGGTCTTTAACTTGTTTGGTTAGAGTTACCCCAAGATATTGTATATTATTTGTGGCTATTGTAAAGGATGTTATTTCCCTGATTTCTTTCTCAGCCCATTTATCATTTGTATATAGGAGGGCTACTGATTTTTTTTGAGTTAATCTTGTATCCAGCCAAATCACTGAAGGTGTTTATCAGCTGTAGGAGTTCCCTGGTAGAATTTTTGGGGTCACTTATATATACTATCATATCATCTGCAAATAGTGAAAGTTTGGCTTCTTCCTTTCTAATTTGTATCCCTTGATCTCCATTTGTTGTCTTATTGCTCTAGCTAGGACTTCCAGTACTATATTGAATAGATATGGGGAGAGTGGACAGCCTTGTCTTGTTCCTGATTTTAGTAAAATCGCTTTGAGTTTCTCTCCATTTAACTTGATGTTGGCTGTTGGCTTGCTGTATATTGCTTTTATTATGTTTACCTATGTTTCTTGTTTCCCTGATCTCTCCAAGACCCTTATCACGAAGGGGTGTTGGATTTTGTCAAAGGCTTTTTTGGCATCTAATGAGATGATCATGTGGCTTTTTTTTCTTTCAGTTTGTTTGACAGATTTTCAAATGTTGGACCATCCCTGCATCTCTTGAATGAAGCCTACTTGATCATGCTGGATGATTTTTTTTATGTGTTTTTGGATTCAATTTGTCAGTATTTTATTAAGTATTTTTGCATCAATGTTCATGAGGGAGATTGGTCTGTAATTCCCTTTCTTTGTTGTATCTTTGTGTGGTTTGAGTATCAGGATGACTGTAGCCTTATAAAAAGAAGTTGGCTATGTTCCTTCTGTTTCTATTGTGTGAAACAATTTGAGGGGTATTGGCATTAGCTTATCCTTGAAAGCCTGGTAGAATTCTGCACTGAAACCATCTGGCCTGGGCTTTTTTTTTGGTTGGGAGATTTTTAATGACTGCTTCTATTTACTAAGGGGTTATAGGTGTATTTAAATTGTTTATCTGGTCTTGATTTAATTTTGGTATGTGGTACCTATCAAGAAAATTGTCTATTTTTTTAGATTTTCCAGTTTTGTGGAGTACAGGTTTTTGAAGTATGACCTAATGATTTTCTGGATTTCCTCAGTGTCTGTTATTATGTCTTCCTTTTCATTTCTGATTTTGTTAATTTGGATATTCTTTATCTGCCTTTTAGTTTGGATAAGGGTTTGTCTATCTTGTTGATTTGCTTAAAGAACCAACTCTTTGTTTCATTGACTCTTTGTATTGCTCTCTTTGTTTCTATTTTATTGATCATATATATTTTTTGGAGAGATGGAGAGACAAATGGAGAAATGACTCAGCCATTAAAGGCTAAGCTCACAACCCAAACATATTTATTTTGTACTCTGATTTTTTTACTATACATGTGTTGTACTTCTTTTACTAATTAATTGATTGGCGTGTGTATGTGTGTGTTTGTTTTATTATATGATGCAAGGAGGGCACACATTCCCCAGTGTGCATGTGTATGTAAAGGAACAATTTTGTAGAGTTGGTTTTCTCCTACCTTTACATGGGTTCCAGGGATCAGACTCATGTTGCCAGGCCTTCCTTGCACATCTTTTGTCAGTTTTATCTCTATCCCTAAGTACCTCTAGGTGGTTTTGAACCCTAAGTGATACTCTAAATGACATTGATTTTTAAAGTTAAACTTTTGTTTGCTCATTGCTAATATATACAAGTTTAACTGATATTTGTGCATTGATTTTATAACCCACAAACTTAATAAAGTCACATATTAGTTCCAGTAGCATTTTAATGGACTCCTTCAGATATTCATGTTGTTCTACACTATCATTCCACTTATTGCTTCAAGTGTGGGCTATTTCCTTCTCTTGTACAATTTCACTGGATAGGGCATTTAATACAATGTTATAAATAGAAGTGGTTCAGTTTGGGCACATCACCTTTATTCCAGATCATAGAGGCTGTTTTAGTCCATGTTGTACAGTTAACAATAGAAAACTGCAGTCGGGCTGGACAGATGGCTCAGTGGTTAAGAGGACCGACTACTCTTCCAGACAGAGGTCCTGAGTTCAATTCCCAGCAATCACATGGTGGTTCACAACCACTTGTAATGAGATCTGGTGCCCTCTTCTGGCCTGCAGGGACACATGCAGGCAGAATACTGTATATATAGTAAATTAATAAATCTTAAAAAAAAAACCTGCAGTCTTGGTAATTTAATAATAATGAAGAGAAACATATTTCCTGCATAGTTTTGGAGACTGGAAATTGGATGGCCAAGGTACTAGTGTTTGACAAGAGCCTTCTCACTACATTATCGTATAGTGAAAGGTTAAAAGGAATAAAAGACCATAAGAAATCAAATTTGCCACTTTAAAGCCCTTTTACAGGGTTGGGGATTTAGCTCAGTGGTAGAGCGCTTGCCTAGCAAGTGCAAGGCCCTGGGTTCAATCCTCAGCTCCAAAAAAAAAAAAAAAAAAAAAAAGAGAGAGAGAGAGAGAGAGAAAAAACTAGACCTTACCTCCCAATAATTTTGCATTTGGGACTAAGTTACCAACACATGCTTTTGGGGGGCACATTCAAACCATAGTAGATGAAAAATAATCACCATTAAATATGATATTATCTATACATTTTTCATAGCTAGTCTTTATCTGTTGAAAACCAGTCTCTATGCTGGGTGGTGGTGGCACACACCTTTGATCCCAGCACTCTGGAGGTAGAAGAAGGTGGGTCTCTGAGTTTGAGGCCAGCATGGTCTACAGAGCAAGTTCCAGGACAGCCTGGACTACACAGAGAAACCCTGTCTTGAAAAGGAAAGAAAGAAAGAGGAGTGGGGGCAGGAAGAAAGAAACAAAGAGAAACATGGTGTCTTTGGGTTATTTATTTATTTATTAGAGGCACTATGGATTGACCCTAGAGTCTCCCGCATGCTAGACTCCCACATCTATCTGATAACACACTATGTTCTCTTACAATCTCTTTGCACTTACAGGGAGATATGCCCCCAGCCTTCTCTTTTTATTTATTCATTTTTATTTTGAAACAATGTCTTGCTAAACTGATGAAGCAGACCCTGAATTTATCATCCCTCTGTGTCACTCCCCTGCCACTGTCTCCTAGCCTGCCAGGCTGTAGAAAGTTTTTACAAAGAATAGATTTTTGTCAAGTCATTTTCATTGACTGAAATCATAAAGTGAAGGCAATACAATGTTGGGATGAGTTATAGTAGATTTTAATAATCTATTCTTTTAAACTTAAAAGTATAACACAGATTGTAGTGATTCATACAAGAGTGGATATATTATAAGCCACTGAACTATAACTTTAATTATTATTGTATGACATAGGAACATATCTAGTAGTCAGTCCTGAAAACATATACATACAAGTAACATCATACAGACTGAGTAGTTTTTACAGTTGTGGTTGCATTTATGTGTTTAGGTAAATAACACATATGTATGTAACAACAGTTAATGAAAACAGAGGCCATGAATTTGAAAGAGAGCAAGGACAGGCATATGGGAGAGTTTGAAGGGAAGGGGAAAATGATGCAATTATATTATGATCACACACAAAAATTATGTTTTCAAAACTGCAAAAGAAAAACTTGGGACCTGGAAGATGGCTTAGCAGGTAAATAGGTAAACCCATGACTAATGACTGGAGTTCAGTCCCCAGAATCCATGCAGAAAGACAAATTCAGGGTCTTGCATCTGTAACCCCAGCAGTCCGATAGCACAAAGGGAGGCAGATACAGGAAAACCCTCTGGGCCAGCTAGCACAGATCATGCAGTGCAGCGGCAGAAACAAGAGACTCAGCCTCAATAAAGTGGAAAGAAATAACTGACTCCCAAAACTTGTCCTCTGACTTCCAAATGTATTCAGGGAGGTGGGGGGGTGGGGGTGGGAATTTAGCTCAGTGGTAGAGCACTTGCCTAGCAAGTGCAAGGCCCTTGGTTCGGTCCTCAGCTCTGAAAAAAAAAAGCAAAGCAAAGCAAAGCAAAGGAAAGAAAAGAAAAGAGTCATGCTCTGTTTGCTGCTAGCACTGAGCCTACCCGAGAGATCACAGTCACCAGGCAGCCGTGTTTGACTCCATGTTCCAAATGTATTCCATAGCACATGGGCACCCACAATCACACAAAAACATATAAACTGAATTCATTCATAATTAAAATAAATAAATAAATAAATAAATAAATAAATAAATAAATAAATAAATAAA
>CABHPP010058983.1:0-17276 GCA_902168425.1 Peromyscus attwateri
CTCTCTCTCTCTCTCTCTCTCTCTCTCTCTCTCTCTCTCTCGATTCCCATCTCAGACTGCCACCATACTAGGTAGCTGATTTGAAATTCTCTCATACTTCTGCTGTTCTATGCAGTCGGCAGACTTGGTAAGTTAATTAAGATATCTTAAAGGGCGAAACTAGTTAAAAGAGAATTTTTCCCACATTAAAAAAAAATGGGAAACATTTTTACCATGGAAGGAATTTGGTCTCTGTTTGATAACACATTAGGCAGTCTGAAAATGGAACATTAAATGAGACGATAATTAAAGTTGATGGGATGTATGTAACAGCAATTATGAATATTATTTGTTTAATCATTTTTTATTTTAGCATTAAAAAGTTGGTTAATTTAAGTGCCAAGATAAATGCTTTAGAAAAACCTGTTAAAATTAATAATAGAGAAATTCAAACCCAGACAGGAGAATTTAAAGATAAACGTAACTCAGGATTGACTTTAGAAAAAGCTGTTAAAATGAATTATAGAGAAATTCAGACCCAGACAGAAGAATTTAAAGGTGGAATTACTTCAGGATTGAATTGTACAGTTATAGAGAGAAAGCCTGTTTTCAAACAACCAAACTTAATCTATCTGGTAACCTTACAGGAACTACCTGCTCTAGGACATGTACAAGCTAATTGGACTCCAGTAGAAATGTTAGATTTAAGGCTATTTAAAGAAGCTATAGTATCATATGGCATGCATTCTCTATTTGTACAGCAGATGTTAAACTTGTGGAAAATTTGTAATAAAATTATCCCTCAGGACTGGAAAGAATTAATTACAGCTGTCCTAGAGGCCAGGGTACAATTATAGTGGAGAACTTGGTTTAAAGAGGAAGCTAAAAACAATAGAACAAAAATGTAGGACTAGAGGTGTGGAAATTTCCCAGGATCAGCTTCTTGGAGAAGGAAATTATGCTGATATACAAAGACAATGTTTACATGATAGCCAAACCTTAATTCTGTGCCACATGGCAGCCATGGATGCATGGGACAGAACTGAGGAAGCAGGGAAGAAAACTGAATCATTTACAAAAGTTATACAAGGCCCAGAAGAATCCTTCATAGATTTCTTATAAGGGATGCCTTTGGCAATAAATAGAATAATACCAAATTAAGAATCTAGACAGATAATTGAATCTTTGTCTTTTGAGAATGCAAATGAAGCATGTAAAAGAATAATCAGGACATTAAGGCCAGATCAGCATCCTTGGAGGACTGGATCAGGGACACAATAATGAGTTTCATGGCCATGATATGTGGATAGGAGAGGTAATATCAAAAGCTTTGAGGAAAAATAATGTCACATGTTTTAGTTATGGTAAACTAGGTCATTTGATAAGGAAGTGTAAACAGGGCATTCCTAGAAACAATGTTTATTCAAGGAACAAGGGCAACAGAATGCTCCTCCTTTCTAGATTATGCAGAAAGTGTGGTAAGGGTAAATATTGAACCAATAAATGTAGATCAACAAGTGACAGACAAGGTAATCCTTCCCCTCTGCTGTCAGGAAACTCCCAGAGGGGCCTCACAGAGGCCCCCATGACAAATTCAGTTCAGACTTTTCCTGCCATCATAGCAGAAACCCCTTCTCAGAGCAATTAAATAACCAAATGCCTATTGAATTAAGTCAGGCTGCTCAGGGTGATAGAACAGCTGTAGCAGGAAATTCAGGAAAAACCACAAAGCGAATTTTTTGGCAAACTTCTATAAATGAACAAACACCAAAATTAAAAATACAAATAAATGATGCTCTCTTGGAAGGTTGGATAGACACTGGTGCAGATGTTACAATAATTGCACCAGAATTTTGGCCTCTTCAGGAGGTAAATCTTCAACTGCTAGGGATTAGAACATTATCTCAAGTGAAACAGAGTACAAGATGGCTCAGATGTATAGGGCCAGAAGGTCACAGAGGAAAATTACAGCCATAAGTGGCTAATATAGCTATGAATTTATGGGGCTGTGATCTATTGCAACAATGGAATACTCAGCTTAACATTCTTCCAATCTCAGAAACAAACCATAAACTAGCACATGTTTCTAAGAGAAATATTAGGAGGTACTATTATAAAGAACAGTCACCAGCCATTCAGATTGTTACAAGAACAGGCCACAATGACTGCTAATCTTTCAAAGACACCAATAGTTCTACCTTTAAAATGGTTAACAGACAAGCCTGTATGGTTCAGCAATGGCCTTTAACAACAGAGAAACTGCAGGCTTTAGAAGTGCTGGCATAAGAACAGTTAAATGCTCAGCATATTGAAGAATCAACCAGCCCTTGGAATTTTCCTGTATTTGTTATTAAAAAAGAAATCTGGTAAATAGAGAATGGTAACAAACCTAAGAGCAATTAACAAGGTAATTCAGCCAGTGGGCTCTCTACAATCTGAAATTCCTTTGCCTACTCTGTTACCATAAGAGGATGGCCTCTTATAGTTATCCATTTAAAAGACTGTTTCTTCTCAATACCCTTACAAGAAAAGGACAGAGAAACAAATTGCCTTCACAGTGCCTACTTATAATAATTCTCAGCCAGTCAAGAGATATCAATGAAGGGTTCTCCCATAGGAACATTAAATAGCCCAACCATGTACCAATATTTTGTACGACAGCCATTGGAAGTAATAAACAATTTCCTAAATCTATAATTTACTATTACATGGATGATAATTTACTAGCTGATTCAAATGCAGATACTTTAGAAAGAATGTTTGAAGAGGTAAAGAAAATTTTGCCTTGCTGGGAATTATAAATTGCTCCTGAAAAGATACAAGGAGGAGATTCTATTAATTATTTAGAATACAAAATAGGTCTACAAAAAATGAGACCCCCAAAAGTGCAAATTAGGAGAGATGGATTACAGACTCTTAATGACTTTCAAGGATTTCAGAGACATTTCTCATCTACAAACTGTTGTTGGGGTAAAAAATGATGAAGGGAGTAATTTGTTGAAAACCTTAGAAGGTGACAAGGACTTAAATAGTCAAAGAGAATTATCAGCTGAAGCTGAGAGAGAATTGGCCTTGGTGGAAAAGAAAGTACAGGAAGGACATGTGGGTCATGTGGTCCAAACCTTGATTGCATTTTTGTTATTTTACCCTCTAAGCATTCTCCTACAGGAATTTTAATGCAGAGGGAAGATGTTATACTAGAGTGGATATTTCTACCAAATAGAGTAAAAAGTTAAAAACTTGTGTGGAAAAGATCTCTGACATGATTTTAAAAGGAAAATTGAGACTTTGTCAATTAACAGAAATAGTCATACTTTTAACTAAGGATTAAACTGACAAATTATGGGCAGAAAGTGAACCTTGGCAAAGAGCTTGCAGAAATTTTTTGGGAGAGATTAACATCAAATCCCTCAAAAGTGATAGAATTCAACTTATAAAAAGAGCTGATTGGATCCTGCCTCACATTGCTTGGGAAACACCCATATCTGGAGCTTGTACATTTTATACAGATGCAAGCAAACAAGGAAAGGCAGGTTATAAGTCAGAAAATGTGGTGGTATTGTGTTCCCCAAAATACTGTGTACCTTAATAAACTTATCTGGGGTCAGAGACAGAACAGCCACAATATTAAACATAGAGGTTAGGCAGTGGTAGCACACGCCTTTAATCCTAGCATTCCAGAGACAGAAATCCATGTGTTCAAGGATACACCCAAGCCTGGTGACCCATGCCTTTAATCCCAGAAAGCAAGCCTTTAATCCCAGGGAGTGGTGGTAGAAAGCAGAAAGGTATATAAGGCGTGAGGACCAGAAACTAGAGGCATTTGCCCTGGAGAGGCATTTGGCCTGGAGAAGCATTTGGGCTGGTTAAGCATTCAGGCTTCTAGCAGCAGTTCAGCTGTGAGTCATTCGGATATGAGGACATAGAGGCTTCCAATCTGAGGAAGCAAGACCAGCTGAGGATCCGGCAAGGTGAGATAGCTGTGGCTTGTTCTATTTCTCTGACCTTCCAGCATTTACCCCAATACCTGGCTCAGGTTTGATTTTATTAATAAGAACTTTTAAGATTCATGCTACAAGAAAATTTAAGTAAAGTAGTTCAAAGTCCTTATGATTCAGTTCAAAAATCAGAATTGTATGCCATTCTGTTGGTATTAATGGATTTTTCAGAACCTCTCAACATAGTTACTAACTCTCAATATGCTGAAAGAGTGGTCTTACATATTGAGACTGCAGAATTTATCCCTCCTGAGTCAGAATTAACTTTGTTATTTATTCAGTTACAGGACATAATTAGGAATAGGAATTGCCCCTTATATATAACTCACATCTGATCCCATATGGGTCTGCCAGGCCCTCTAGCACAAGGTAATGATGAGATCAATAAACTATTGTGTAGGATGAATATTGTGTAGGAAGGTCAGAGAAATAAAACAAGCCACAGCTAACCTCACCTGGCCAACTTCTTGGCTGGTCTTGTTTCCTCAGACTGGAAGCCTCTATGTCCTCATATCCAAATGACTCTCAGCTGAACTGCTGCTAGAAACCTGAACGCTTAACCAGCCCAAATGCTTCTCCAGGCCAAATGCCTAACCAGGCCAAATGCTTCTAGTTTCTGGTCCTCACGCCTTATATACCTTTCTGCTTTCTACCACTATGCCCTGGGATTAAAGTCTCGTTTTTTCTGGGATTAAAGGCGTTGTCACCATGCCTGGCCATTTCCAATGTGACCTTGAACTCACAGAGATCCAGAGGGATTTCTGTCTCTGGAATGCTAGGATTAAAGGCGTGTGCTACCACTGCCTAACCTTTGTTTAATATTGTGGCTGTTCTGTCTCTGACCCCAGATAAGTTTATTAAGGTACATAATATTTTGGGGAACACAATACCACCACACTATTGATAGGAAATGTGCTAGAGGCCTCATAATTTCATAAGAAACATCATGACAACAGGAAAAGTTAAAAAGGGATTTTTCCATAACCTGGCAACAAGCCTAGGAAATTGTAAGGAAATTTCCTACTTGTTCTTTTTACAATTGGACTCCACTACCTGCAGGATGTAACCCAAAGGGTACTCAGAGGAATGAAATCTGGCAGATGGATGTGTTTCACTTTGCAGAATTTGGAAAATTGAACTTCGTACACCACACCACTGATACTTATTCAAGATTTCAATGGTCAACTGCTCTGAGTTCTGAAAAAGCTGATTTAGAAATCACACATTTGCTGGAAGTTATGGCCATCATGGGTATACCTGCACAAACTAAAACTGACAATGCCCCAGCATATGTCTCTGGTAAAATGAAAGAGTTTTTTGCTTATTACAATATAAAGCATATTACAGGTATACCACATAATCCTACAGGCCAAGCAGTCATAGAAAGATCAAATTGAACTCTAAAGGATATGCTAAATAAACAGAAAGGGGTAACAAAAACAAAACCCCAGAAAGAGGTTACATAATGCTCTATTAACTTTGAATTTTCTCAGTGCTAATGAGAAAGGAACAACAGCTGTGGAGAGACATTGGATAATAGAAAAAACTACAGAATTGAATCAGCCTGTGTGCTTTAAAGATGCACTGACCTCAGAATGGAAACCAGGATATGTGTTACATTGGGGACAAGGTTTTGCTTTTGTTTCTACAGGAAAAGATAAGCTGTGGATACCATCAACATTGATGAAGGTTTGATTTGTTCAAGAGAGACCTCTTAATTAGAAGAGGCGATAGTTCATCAACCAGCATGACCATCCAAATTAAATTAACTTATACCACTAACAAATGCTTTTCTATCAATCAGATATAATTTGCCCAAAATTAGTCTTGAGGAAGGGTTTTTGTTTTTGTCTTTCAGGAGAATGAAGGCTAAGGAATCTGAAGAACACTGGACAAATGAGACAGCTGAAGAAAAAGGATAAATCATCTAGAAAAAAATGTCCCAAGAAAAGAGTAAATTGGCCTGTTGTTATATCACATATAAAGTTTCATGTCTTCCTAAATGTTTGTTTCTGTTCTTCTCTAAAAACACTTAACACAAATGGTCTTTTTGTAGTCCCAGTTCAACCAAAAATTAAAACTGGCTTTGGAGTTGGAGAATGGCTCTCTCCTTCTCTAAACTCAAGAATGTTTGTTAAAAAGAAAGTGCAAAATCTCTGTATCATGTCAGAAGAAAGAGCCATCTGATATGGGACAGAAGAAAACCAAAATTAAGGGACTATTCTATTGCCACGAATCTCAATTCTTTGGTTCTATTTTGATTCTTTAAACTTTTCTTAAGGTATGAATTTTATATCAAAATCTATAAGATATATATATATATATAATCTTAAACTTTTGTTATATTAATGGTCATATAGAGTACGAACTAATTCTAGAAAATGCCTTCATTTAACTGCTTATACATGTTTTTGTGTTGGAGTCTCTATCAGTTTTCTGCAGGGAATCATGACCAGGCCTAACAGTGAATGTGAAGTCCCCAGAAAGATGATGGGGCCCAACAACGATGATTCCACATGGACAACAATAATACCACTAAGCTGACAAACATCACCCAAGGATAAGCTTTGGACTACAAACTGTTCAGGACAATTTTGAGATGGCCAGCTGAGATGATCCAGTCTCACAGACTATTCCAGTGAGGACTTGAGATAAGCCCTGAACTTTTGCATTATGAAGAGACTGGACAACAAATGATACAGCAACCACTCCAGGAACTTGACAATTAATTAAATTTTTTTTCTTTTCAGGATCTCCTAAAGATGCCTTCTCCCACAAACAATAGGAAGCAATTTTAAGAACATGTCGCCCACATTCCCAATAAGTAGTTTTTGGTCTTTCAATGGATTTTGAGTTTGGGATAATTGTCATTGTTTAGGATGGTTGGTTACAAGTTGTTATTGTTAATGGTCAGGAAAGAATCTAAACAAAGGAGATAGATTTAAGTTTATTGTTTGAAAAAAAAGGAAAGGAAAAACAGGATATAGATAAGAGGTAGATTATTGAATCTACTCTGAAAAAATATAGAAATGATAGAATAAAGGGCATTTTATTGAATCTACTCTGAAAAGAAAAAAGAGGAGATATAGACATGATACAAATAAAAAGGTAGATTACTGAAATTTACTTTTAAAAGACAACTACTAGTTTTAAATATTTTATATTAGATTAGATTTTTATATATTGTATACAAATTATATATATTGATACAAATTTGAGATTGATATTGTTAGAAAATTCTGTATATATATTTCTCATCCTGTTCAGGATGTTGTACTTATACAGTTCATTTAACAATGTAATTTGCTAATCCTTGAATGTTATTATTACCAACTATTAGGATATAAAGATATGAAAGTTAGTAGTCAGACATTACAATTGAACTTATAGTCACATCAGGTATGTTTTCAAGGTCAAGCAGAGATATATTTTAGATGGACAGGTCATCTTCAAACCCTTCAGAAATCTACAGAATATGGCATTTAAAATGTTATAGTAACATAGATTTCCTTCTTTTTTATGGCTATGAGACATGTCTGCTCCTGGCAGCACCAATCTACTTCAGAGAAGATATGGCCATTGAAGGAACTGCATATAGAGTTAACTTTCACTGTGGCAAAAGCTAGGCACTGAGCAAGAAAGTGCCCTCACATCGACTGCTGAGAGTATGCTATCCAAAATGGACAAACAGGACACAAAACAAAGGACTACTAATCCTTGCCAAGACAAATGTGGTTACAGCTTTGGCAACAGGCATCCTCTGAGACCAGGACAATATGGCACCATTGCTGAAGTGGCTTTGCAATCTGGAAAATGTACAGTGCCTCTTTCTTCGAGTGGACTAATGGCTTCTGGTGTGCAGTGGAACAGTAGCTGACACAGTTATTCTTGAAGGAGTAACTAAGCTGATGGACTCTAACCACTCAATGGTAGACTGGCATTAACTAAAGGAGATGAAGCCACCCACAAGCCAAGAAGAATGGGAAGCTGAACACCAGAAACACCAGCAATTTCCAGAATTTAGAATCCTGAATCATGACAGGACACTGGTGGAATCCAGGTTTATCTGGTACATGGAATACTCGCACTGAATGTGAAGTCGAGCAGTAGGCCTTGCGTACATCCTACTTCACAAATGAGTCTGTCAGATACGCTAAGCCTGTAGGCCAAAGATGATGACCCAATGTGCAGGGAAACCTCAGGTGACAGTCCAGGAAGCTGGCTGTTTCTGTCATAACTCATTTTTTGGAAGTCACTTGTTTGCACTTCCTGTTTTACTAGGTAATATTACTTCCTTCTCAAGTCTCTGAGGGAGTTGAAGATTAAATAGTTATAGTTATAGTTTTCCTTGTTAAGAAATTCAGAAAAGACACTCACTAAGACGTGTTAAGTGTTTAAGTTTGAAAGACATCATTAGATAGTTTTCTGTTGGTAATATAAGGTAGGATAGAAAGTGAATTAGGTACATTTTGGACTCACCAAAATAGAATAGATAATGGAATATTTTCTCTGAATTTGTCAAATGCAAATAGACTAGACATTGTTGATATATTTATTGCTTGTATATATTATATATAGTTATTGTCCTTATTGTGTAAAGTTTTTCTCATATTAGTTATAACTTTTTTATTTTTATTAGACAAAATAAGGGGAAATGTGATGATATTTTATTTGTGCTTTTATAAATAAAGTTTGCCTGGAGATCAGAGGAAATGGCAAGCCATTTTAAGTAAACAAAGAAGTCAGGCAGTGGTAGCACATGCCCTTAATCCTGTCACTTAGCAGGCAGGATCTCTGTGTGTTCAAAGCCACACTAGGGAACAGAGCCAAGCATGGTGACATGTACCTTCAATCCCAGTACCAACCATAGAGTTCTGGAGTCCTTTACAGTTACGAAGTGACAGAGCTGACTAGGAAGAGGAAGTGATGTAGCTGGACAGAGAGCAAATCAGATGGCAGAACAGCAAGGCAATAAAGGTGTGGGTAAACAGGAAGTAACTCACGTTTGGAAGCTGCAGAGTTGGTGAGGTGAGATTGGCTGGTGGTTTTCCCTATTTCCCTGATCTCTCTAAGGCTTTCACCCCTATATTTGGCTCCATGTTTTTTTTATTTAATAAGACCATTTAGAAATTCATCTACACTGAGTTATAGACTTTAGTCCTGAGTTTGAATATTTCTTGGCATCTACTCCTTTTGGGTGTGGTATCTTCTTTTTGTTCTAAAGCTTTCAGGCATGCTGTAAAGTTGATAGTATGAAATATCTATAATTTTTTAAATTAGGCACTTAGTTTATGAATTTACCACTTAGAACCACCTTCATTGTATTCCATAAGTTTAAGTATGCTGTATATTCATTTTCATTTATTTCTAGAAAGTCTTTAATTTCTTTCATAATTTCTGCCTTGACTCACTTTTCCTTCAGTAGTGAGTTTTTCAGTTTCCATGAATCTGTAAGCTTTCTATTGTTTCTATTGTCCTTGATATCCAACTTTAATCCATGGTGTTCATACAGATGCAGGCTGTTTTTCCTTTTTCTGTGTATGTATCTTTTGAGACTTGCTTTGTGTTCAAGGATGTGATCAATTTTGGAGAAGGTTTAATGATGTGCAGAGAAAAAGGTATATTCTTTTGTGTTTGAGTGAGATGTTTTATAAATATCTTGTTAGGTCCATTTGGTTTATATTGTCACTTATTTCCAGCATTTCTCTGTCCAGTTTTTTCTGAATGACCTGCTTATTGCCTAGAGTGGGACATTAAAGTCTCCCACAACCAGTGTGTCAGGATCAATATGTGTTTCAAGCTATAGTAGTCTCTTTATGAATTTTCCTGCCCTGGTGTCTGGTGCAGAGATATTAAAAATTCAAATGATCACTTGGAGGACTTTTCCTTTGATGAGTATGTAATGTCCTTCTCTATTCAGATTAGCTTTTGTTTGAAGTCTATTTTGTCAGGTATTAACTGGCTATACCAGCTGGATTCTTAGGTCCATTTGCTTGGAATATATTTTTCCTTCCTTTTACCCTGAGGTGATTTCTGTCTTTGATATGGTTCTTGGATGCTGCAGAAAGTTAGATCCTGTTTTTGCATCCATTCATCCATTCTGTTAGTTGGTCTCTTTTAGGGTGGGGATTAAGACCATTAATGTTGAGAGTTATCAGTGAACAGTGTTATTTCTTCTATAGTTTTGTTGTCATGGTGCTCCACCCTTTTTATTTGCTGGTCTGGGGATATTTATTCTTTTTACCATGCATGTTTTTAACCTCTTCAGGTTAAAGTTTTCCTCGTAGTGCTTTCTGCAGGACAGTATTTTTAAATAGATACTGTTTAAATTTGAAATTATCACAAAATATCTTTTTTTCCTCCATCTATTGTGATTGAATGTTTTCTGGGATATAGTAGTCTGGGCTGGCATCTGAGGTCTCTTACAGTTTGTAAAATATCTGCCCAGGGCTTTCTGTTTTTTATAGTCTCATTGAGAAGTCAGGTGTTATTCTGATAGTCCTGTCTTTGTATGTTACTTGATCTTTTCCCCTTGCAGACTTTCATGGTCTTAATTTGTTCTGTACACTTAGTGCTTTGATTATCATTTGTTGAAGGGAATTTTGTCTTTGCTGTGGTCTGTATGTTTCTTGTACCTTGTACTTCTAGAGGCACCTCCTTTTTTAGGTTATGGAGTTTTCTCTCTGATTTTGTTGAAAATATTTTCTGTGTCTTTGACCTAGGTTTCTTCTCTTTTATCTATTCCTATTATTCTAAGATTGGGTCTTTTCAAAGTGTCCCACATTTCCTGGATGATTTGTGTCTGGAATTTTTTAATTCAATATTTTTTTGATGGGGAAGTATTTTTTTCTTTTCTTTTTTATTAAGAAATTTTCTATTCATTTTACATACCAACCACATCTCCCCTCCCCTTTCTCCTTCCACTGCCCCAACGTTCTCCCATCCCAACCCCCATTCCCGCCTCTTCCAAAGCAAGGCCTCCAATGGGGAATCAGCACAGCTTGATACACTCAGTTGAGGTATCCATCCCCCTAGACCAAAACTGTGTAAGGTATCCCACCTTAGGCAGTGGGCTCCACAAAGTCCAGACATGCCCTAGGAATGGATCCCGATTCCTCTGCCAGAGGGCCCTTTAAGCAGATCAAGCTACACAACTGTCATGCCTATGCAGAAGGCCTATTCCAGTCCCATGGAGGCTCCACAGCTATTAGTCCACAATTCTTGAGTTCCCACTAGTTTGGTTTGGCTGTCTCTGTATGTTTCTCAATCATAATCTTGATGTCTCTTGCTCATAGAATCCCTCCTCCCTCTCCTTGACTGGACTCCTGGAGCTTGGCCTGGTGCTTGGCTGTGGATCTCTGCATCTGTTTCCATCAGTTACTGGGTGATGGCTCTATAATGACAGTTAGGGTATTCACTAATCTGATTACTGGGGTAGGCTATTGGATCACCCTGGAAAGGGGAAATGGATGAGATCTCCATGAGTAGACTGGGGGTTAGGGGGGCAATGGAAGATAGGGGATGGGGTATGAGAACTTAAGAGAATGGAATGGTTGAGCTGGAACAGGGATGGAATGGAAGAGCAATAAAAGAGATACCATGATAGAGGGAGACACCATGGGGATCAGGAGAAACCAGGTGCTAGGGAAGTTCCCAGAAATCCACAAGGATGACCCCACCTTAGATTACTGGCAATATTTTCTTTTACTGGGGTATTCACTTTTTAAAACCTTGTTTTCAATTTCTTAAGAATCTTTCATCTCTTTTAGTCTGCTGTTGAGTCCTGCCTCAGAGTTTTATGTTTGAAACATTAAATTTTTCATTTCCAGAATTCCTTCAGTTTTGGTTTTCTTTATTGATTCTATTTCTACTCTTAGGCCTTGAAATATTTTATCCATTTCCTTTTACTGTTTCTATCTTCATTCATTCATTTTCTCATTTATCTTGTAAAGAACTCTATCATACTTATAAAGTCTATTTTAAGGTCCTTATCTTGTGCTTCAGCTATGTTACAATAATCAGGGCATGCTATAGTGTGGTTTCTGGGCTCTCGAGCAAGCTAGCACAGGGTTGAAGTCATGACAAGGGAGAGTCACAGCACATTATTATGCATTGGAGGAGTGCATGGGACCATGGCACTACACAAATTGGCTAAGAATTGAGCCTGGGGAAATTTGTGTCAGCTAAAAATGTCAAATTCAGAAACTATCATACAGTCTTTCAGGGATGAGATTCTGAAAGATAAATAGAACCCTATAAGCAAACCACACCAATGGTTGAATATCATCCATCGCAGGAGATCCACCCACACAATCTTATGAACACCAGAATAACACTCAGTCTTAAGTTCATAATGAATTGCAAGTTTAACCAAAAAAAGTTGCTGAAAAAAGAGAAAGAACCTATAAATTATACTTGAATTTTTACTGTTTAAATGATTTTATTTGCACAATCATTAAAATTAAAAATAAGTTTCTTCAGGGATCATAAACATACATTAGAGCAACAGTGCTCATAATGTCAAATAGTTGAAAGGTTTCAAAATTCACATGGCAATATAGCTTTTTGGGTACATAACTCCCATATACCCATCAAAGTTCAGTCACCAAAAAGTGAATAGCACTTCTCTAGAAATGCTGTCTCCTGCCAAGTGCTTTCTTGTAGCCATCAAGTTGCTCACATAGTGGTGGGGTAGTAGGCATATGAAGCAATTCCACAGTGGTTGTTCCAGTCTTTGGCAATTTTCATGTAGCCCTTCCTGCCCCATTGTTTACCCCAGCTGAAAATAAAATCGTGTTTTCCATTTAGTAAAAAGATCATTGCATGTTGGATTTATTATATAATAAATTATATGTGTCTGTTATATATACATTTTACATTATATATATTAACAGGAGACCAACCTAAAAGAAGGATCAGAAAAGGTAGAGGATTTATTTCTGAGCACCAAGAGGCACCTCAAACAGGACTGTGAACACCACAGTAGAGAATGGGCAGAATTGTTGTTTACCCATATATGGTTCAAAATTAAGAAATGTGTCAGATTTTAGAAAAACAATGGCACAGACATGACATTGACCCACAAGAAACCAGTGACAGATGGGAATATTATTACCACACATTGTGAGTAGGCTGTTTGTTCAAGCTGTAGGAAAGTTCAGAGGCTAAGGACTGGAGATAAATGTCAAGAGCCACATTAAAGTGATATTGACATTTTATTGTGCCTGTAACTCAAGTTCTCAGGACATGGTAACAGGACATACTTGGACCAAGTTGTCTAGACAATGAACTAGATCATCAAGACACACTGCTACAATATAAAAATTGCATAAATAAAAATAAAAGCTGATGCTAACATCAGACCTCTACATATGTTCACTCGATTACTCATGTATCCACCAGCATGTAAACATCCGTGCATGTACACACACCTCATGCATGTATGTGGGAAAACAAGAACATACATTGCTCAACTAAAATGGGACAAAGTTTTGGGCTGTGTATTCAACAACTGAATGCAACATGCAATGCCTTTATGAATCCCTTGGAAAGCCAGGCAGTGCTTTAAACCACTGAACCATCTCTCAAGGCCCTGGAATTTCAAATAGATATTTTTTGGCAATTTATACCTGTTCTTTATCAGCCAGTAGTTATTACCATCCATTTCATTTCCTTCAAATCCATAACCAACAACCAGAACTCCATGAGTCAGAGAATTACTGCTGCAGTTTGGCTCATGATGAATACCTGAGAAATAAAATGGAAGCTGATGTGAGATGCACAGGACACCTGACAGTGACCACTGCCGCTAACAATAGGAGGCATTTTCAAAGATTCCAGGAATGATGTAAACTACAATCAGAAAAAAGAGCTGAATGAATTATTACCAAGAACACTAATACATAGAGAGTTTCACAGAAAAGGGAAGCAATTCTAATCAGTGTAGATTTGTTGACAAATACTTGTTTACTTGCATATGAGATGACTCCTTGGAATTTTATATTCTTTGTTTTTAGAAACGTATGCCACATAGAAGATAAATTACTTAATTCAAGGGGATCTGTTTCATTTTAATTTTAGATAATCAGTTTCTATAAGTACCTAAAACATCCATGAAAAGTAGGAGAGTTGAAAAATTAGCTAACCAATAAATTTTATTAATTATGACATATTAAATTGTATGTGGAGGTCACATTACCTGAAAAACTACAATCATGATGATTAAGTGGAGAGGAATAAATCCCAGAAAACCAAATATTCACATCACATTTTATACATAAATACCAGCCCATGAACATGGCCCAGGGATGTCCTAAGGTTTTTCTTATCTAGAAGAAAATTTGTGTACCTTTCTTGTAGAACTTGAAAGAATCATGGGAAGCATCAACTCCGACAGAGATGGGCCCGATAGTTGCAACAGCAGCCATTAGATAGTACTCACTTTCTGGGAGGGACACAAATCCTGTGATTTCAGCAATGGAATTCTTTGGATTATACCTGCATTGCCCTTCCTTTAAAAGGTAAAGAGGTAAGAGAGTCAGATACTTTCACTCACCTTCTTGAGAACATGAGTCACAACCACAACACCCTTTACAGCAGAGCACACTCAAGTCTGGGCTGTTATAAATCATCTCAAGAAGTGAAATGCTACTGGGAGATTTAGAACTGAAAATTTGTTTGCATTTCTTCAGTGACAACAAATTGGTCTTCCTACCCATTGGAAATTTTAAGGTAGAAAATCTTTATTATATGTACAGTAGTTTGAATATTCTTTATGTGCACAGACGCAAACAGAGCACTGAAATCATTTCACCAGAAAGCTATGCAAGTGTAGATGCTCTAATGACAGAATTGATGGTGTACAGAGAGATTCCATCAAATAATTTGAGCTCTGAAGACAGTGGATTTTCTCTACAATTCTCCCACACTCCAAGGTGAGTTAAAATGACAGCAGAGGATGTCCACTCACTTTTCCTTCATATGGATAGGTTGCCTCAGCCTCCAGACCTCCATTGTGTAATACATACTGGAAGGCATTGTATGTATCACCCGAAAGACAGCCATTATTGCCTTGAGGTTTAGAACAGTCCACTAGGTTCTGCACACTCAGAGGGGTGAGTTTGTTTAGTTGCCAGATTATCTGTGCTTCTATGGCACCAATCACAGAAAATGCCCAACAAGAATTGCAGTTGCCCTGAGCAGGGAAGAAAAGATTGTCATCCACAAACAAATACCAACCCCAGCAACAACTCAGACAGCTTTCTACTTTATGAAAATTATTTACTGGCAGTTGTTAGATGACTAGGAAGGGATAATCGGTCTCCTAAGGGATACAACTACTGACAGTTTACTCATGCCCCAGTCATGGCCACATGCATGAACATTTGAACAGGATCAATTGGTTCTATGGGTTATTAATGACCCAAGAAGAGGGAATGAATTCTACAGAAAGATGGGTGGAGTTTAAAAGAGAGTATGTGGTGGGTTTCTAGGATTAATATACATTGTAAAAATGTATAAAGCACTCAAAGAAGAAAAAATGTTATTTAAAAAATGTACTGCACATATCTCCACACTCAATGTGCACACAGAAACACCAAGTCCTTTTCATCTTCAACATGTTTTAAGAAGATGGGCACATGATATGGTCTTACCTGGTCCTGCACAGGAGTCACATAGCCTTTCTTTCGCCAATCCACAAATTTGGGTAAAACAACACCAGCATAACGTTTCTGGATACTTTTCCCCTCCTGGCGAGGGTGAGCTCGGACTGGGAAATCAATCATCATTTTCCTGAATTCTTCATCAGTCTTCAAGGAAAATTACATAATGATTATAAAAGAAAAGACTCCATGTAAACACTCAAGAAAACACAGTGTGAAGCAATCCATGTCACACTCACCATGTCACCAAAGCCGTTCATTTCCATTGTGAAGCCATTCTTCCCCAGACCATTCTCCCCATTGTGATCTTTAATAATTTTCAAGTTTTTTTCCCATACTGTTCTTCTCATTGCTTCTTCCTCCTGGATAAGAACATAATGGATGGCATTTTTTTTTCTATTAAACTCTTGCATAAGCTGACCTTGTGAACTTGCTGCTATAGATGACTAGAGGCCAAGGAGAGTTTTTCTAGGACACTATAGCCACATGTTCTCCACATACAGAGGAAAAGGGAACTTGGCTACACTGTGCTCACAATGATCGTGACTAAGTAATCTCTCAGTGGTGATGGTGTTGGTGGGGAATATGTGACCTCTAATGTGCCTAGAGAATTTCAACAGCAATTTCAATGCACTCTGGGGTTATTCTGGACAGTTTTCAGGTTACCAACCAAGCTATATGATTTTTCATATTTCATTTTCCAATTTTGCCATTCAGCATCCAAGCTGGGATCAGGTGCTGTAGCAGCTGAGGACAGTCCCAAGCAAAGGATGGCCAGAAAGAGAACAGAGGTCATTTCTCAAGCACCTAGAGAGGAGAGAGATATTAAGATGTGACTACACAACCATTTTTAAAGTGTTTTCTTACTCCTCCCTGAGAAATTCAGCTATCTACAGTTGATAAAATTCTTTGAACTATTCCTCCAAATACTTTTCCAAAGATTGTGAAAAAGGCTAAGTATATGTTTGAACTAAATCAGCCACCGAGATTTATTAGATCCAATGAAAAATGAAGAGCACATGTCCCTCTAGCAATGGAAACCAGTTGTACTGCATCTCATTATTTCAAAGAGATCTCCATACACAGTGAGGAACAGAGGTTAAAAAGAAACATGGATTTAGGGTATCACTGACTCACAATTCCTTCTAAGCAAAACTTCTATTATGTGGCATTGGATCCTAATTTCAAGGTGATCCTAAAGTTCAGGCCACATGACATTATATCCCTTTCTTAAATACAGCAAGTATTGGGCTTGTCTTGCACCCTCAGTACTTGAATGAAAACTTTGTGAAATGTCTTCTATAAAGAATGCGGGGGTTGGGGGATCACAGGTATTATTCCTTCTGTCCTACACTCGGAACCATGCAACCATACTCCTCACTCACTACCTCAATGAGAATGGTGTCATATGGAAAATCATAGGAACCAGTCAGTGGTTGTGCATGCCTTTAATCCCAGTACTTCAGAGGCATGGGCAGGCTGATATCTGTGAGTTCAAGGCCAGCCTGGCCTACAGAGCTAGTTCCAGGATAGCCAGAGCTACACAAATGAACCCTGTCTTGGAAAAAAAAACGAGAGAGAAAAAAGCAAGAGAGAGAGAGAGAGAGAGAGAGAGAGAGAGAGAGAGAGAGAGAGA
>CABHPP010058985.1:0-10879 GCA_902168425.1 Peromyscus attwateri
TAAACATCTTAACTGTCTAGGAACCAAGAATCAATGCAGGAAACACAGAGAAGACTATTTTATTGAATGAAAAAAAGAGGAGGAGGACATGCCTGCTCCTAGGTATGGTGGAAGAGATTTATTATAGATATGAGGGAGAGCATAGCCAGGGGTATCTGGAAGGGTCCAGACTGAACAGGAGACTGGGCCACATGAGGAGGGTGGGAAAGAGGGGGTAGAGGGACAGAGGGTAACCTGAAGCAGCAGCCAAGAGGCCAAAAGGGGCGCATAACCAAAATGGCTGGTTTATACAGGAATCAGAGAAGCTGGGAGAAGAAAAAGCCCAGCCTAGGCCCTGGGCTAGAGTTTAGGGTAGGGGGTTGGGTATGCCAGCCAAGAGGACCCTGGAGCAGGTAGGGACTAAAATATACTGGGAGAACCTGGCGACCGGCATCAGATCTGATATGTTAATAGGCACCTCAGTTGAGACCTAACATTCATACAACTACTGGAACTATCTTCCTCAAGGGGCCCTCAAGAAAGAGTGTCCAACACAGAAAAGAAGACAGCGGGTTTAACTAATTTTAATGGAACATGTTGGGCATGGGTGCATGCCATTAATCTTAGCACTTGGGAGGCAGATCTATAAACAAATAGTTATACAATAAAGATTTATAAACATTCACAAACAAAAACAGTTTGCCACCTTTCTAGGAATTGTAGAAACAAACAACCAACAGAACAGCCATGTAGTGACGGTTGGAACTAGATTAGTACTTTGGTCTTTTCACTTCAACCCTGAAATCAAAGGAGAAGTAGATCAGCAAAGGATCAGACACTGAACAATTCTCCCCAGGCCCAAAGAGAAAAGGCAATGCTGCTCACCCATCAGCTTCCATCTTCTTCCTCTTCTCAATGATCTGTACAAGAACAGTAGTAGTTTATATGCATGCTCCTAGTCTAAATCTAAGTCCACCTAAAGCCCAAAGGTGACCTCTCTTAATTTCCATGGCTGCCCCACCCTGCCTGTTCCTGAATCTGTTAGTAAGTGTCTCTTCTCAACTGAAACCCTGCCACCTAAGAAAGAGTCCACTAACCGCACTTATTTTCTTCCACTGGCGATCAAGCTCTGCCTTGTCATTGGTTTCTTTGAAGCGTCTGGTTTTCCGTCCTTCAGACATCTTGATACCATACTGGAATGCAGCCCTGAAAAGGATCATTGTGGGAAGAAGGCATTAGAGGTCTCACAGCAGTAGGAAGATTTTCTTAAAGGGCTCTGTGGTCAAAGTACCTCTGTGGAAACACCGCAGTTAGACTACAGCCTCTAACCCAACATGGGCTAGTCCACCAAACGCCACATCCTCATTCTCTGCCCATATTTACTCACTTGGGCAAAGCCTCCTTGTTGTTCATGTACTCGCTATATTCCTCCTGAGTATCAAAGTCCCAGCGGCCTAAGGGACCCTTCTTGTTACCCTGTGGTAGAGCAGATGGGAAGGAAGAGCTATCAGTGGAAAAGGAATTTTCTCTGAACAAAACCAGATGCCCACAATCCACAATAATAATTCACCAGTAATAAATTTTACCCTAATAAATAACGTTTCCTATGTAATTACATTATACACATTACTCTGAACACTAAATATACACCTTAATTCTTACAAAAATTCTAAAGTAAGAATTATATTTCTATTTTTTACAATGTAGAAACAAAGGCAGTTGTAAACAGGGAAAGAACATGGCAAGGTCACAAAACTAGCCAATGGCAAAGACAAAACAAAACAAGGCTCCAAGATTAAACCATGTTCTTGGGTATGTGGCTCAGCAGTAGAGCACTTGCCCAGCATGTGTGAAACCCTAAGTTGGATCCCAAGGACAACAGAAAACAAGAAGTTTCTCTTAGTCCAGGATGTACTCAGTGGTAGAGTACTTGCCTGGCATGCAAAGGTTCCTGGGTTCAATCTCCAGCAGTGAAAAATAAATAAAAATTTCTTTTATCTGAGCATGGTAGTGCACACCCGTCATTTATAATCTCAGCACTAGAGACATGGAGGCAGGAGATCAAGAGTTTAAAGTCATCCATCCTCAGCTACATATCCAGCCTGGGCTACAAGATCCTGTCTCAAAAACAAACAAAAACAAAACAAAACAAACAGCAACAATAACAACAAAAAACATGTTCTTAACCAATCATTTCAGGAGAGAACTGACTCCTGCAAGTTGTCCTCTGACCTCCACATTCATGCTATGGAACATACTAAATAAATACAAAGTAAAAAATTACTGATCAAAGGTCCCCAACATCCTTAAACACCCTTTAACATCATACCTGGTCCATTTTGCTATAATCTACCTCTTCATCACTATCGACAGCCATGTCATCCATCCTAAAGAGAGACAGAAGTTAGATGCTTCAGATCCATAACACTATATTTTATTCAGAAACCCACCTGATAAGCATCTCAGAACTAAATAGAAGAATTCACCCAAATAGAAAGTACCTTAGGTACCAACAGGTCAAATTTAAATCTCATAATCACCCCAACCTCCCTGACTTAGGCCTCACTTACGTGGCTGGATAGCATTCTGCATAACTATTGGACATGCCAAAGAAATCACCCAGCTGCTTCTTGTCTTCAGGCTTCTTCAACATAAATGCTATGTTAAAAAAAATTACATCACTTGCAGAAAAGATTAGGTAGAGGTAACAGAGGCTAGAGGTGTCAGCATGAACATTTCAGAAACCAGCTATAAACTTGAACTGGTTCTCTAGTTGATACAGAGCATGATTTCATCCCAGCCAACACACAGCATAAAAGAAAGAGAGCTGGGCGGTGGTGGTGCACACCTCTAATCCTAGCACTTGGGAGGCAGAGCCAGGTAGATATCTGTGAGTTCGACGCCAGCCTGGTGTACAGAGCGAGATCCAGGAAAGGCACCAAAGCTACACAGAGAAACCCTGTCTCGAACCCCCCCCCCCCCAAAAAAAAAAAAGAAAGAAAGAGAGCAAAGCCAGAGAAACAACTGGAGTTGGAAAAGAAAATGGCTCCTAGAACCCAGGAACAGCCCATGCCATAATCTCAACACTCAAAAGACAGAGGTGCCGTCTCAATATAAATAAGGAAAAATAATTAAAACCCAGGAAGAAATACAATAAAAGGATATGATTCAGTGCCTTCCCAACCAGCAGACCCAGCAAATTTTTCATTGATGGACTTGATCAACTCTTTGGCAGATCCAGGTCCTGGAAGAAAAGACAACTCTGTTTGGACTTGAACTGATGTTTTTACAACCTCCTCCCACTAACCTGATTCCAGCTTTAAAAATGTTTTTATGGAGCTCACAAGACAGTTAACAGGTAAGAACCCTTGCTGCCAAGCCCAACAACCTGAGTTCAATTCCAGGAACTAACGGGGTGGAAGGAGAGCGCCAACTCCTAAAAATTGACTTTAGACCTCCATAGGTATGTCCTAGCACACCCAAGTCCAAATAACACACACACACACCCCAAATAAATAAATATGGTAGTTTTGGTTTTTTGGTTTTTTTTAAGTTTTTGTTTGCACTTGAGATAGTCTCACTGTACTGTAGTCCAGGCTGACCTAGAACTCTGGAGTTTAGGCTAGCCTTGAACTCCTGATCTCACCTCAGCCTCCAGAATGCTGAGATTATAGGTGAGTACAACCAATCTTGCTAATTAAAACATTTTTAAGGCAAAGGAACCCTTTTATCTATCAAAATTTTAACCTTACTCCAACTAATGAGCTACTCTGGCAAACAATAGGATCTCTAGAACACTGTATACTCAACCTCAGCTTCACCTCAAAACCTCATGTGCCCCCTAGTCCATAAATTAAGAGATGGTTCTTATGAGAGCCCCAAACTCAGCAGTCCCCCAAATGCCACCTCCATCAGCTCAGAGCAGCAGGGTTCTGCAAGGAGAGTAGGACGGCCAGCGCAATGCACGACGCCACGGGTACAACCCACCTTTGTCAACATCCATGGGCTGGAAACAAACAGAAGTGAGGATTATTATGAGGAATTTCCATTCATCTCTCCCTCAAATCTGGATCAATTCCCTAATCACTGCTGTCCCATTTCCATGATGGTTCCCACCCTAGGTTAGTTATTGCTGTGAAGCCACAGGCTGCTGAGGAGGAAAAGGGTCCTGCACCTGGCGAGAAATGCATTTCTAGGGACAGTTTTCACAGCCTGATACCAAGGGCCCACATCTCACCTCATCATCCACTTTTGGCTTCTCAAAGTAGCTGTGCCTTTTCTTTTCTTCCTCTCGCTCCCGCTCCCTGTCTCGCTCCCGGTCTCGCTCCCGCTCCCGGTCTCGCTCTCGCTCGCGGTCTCTGTCGCGTTCCCGATCACGTTCACGTTCCCGGTATCTCTCCCGCTCCTTGTCCCGAGGTGTTTTGGTTGTGGAGGGAACATAATCCCCAATGTCTTCAAAGATGCTGGGAAAAACAAGTATCACTAGTTGCTAAAACTGTACATACTCATGCTGGCCGTTTCTCCAGAAGGGCTAGAGACAAGAAACACACAAACTCTCTTGCTCACAGATGCACGGGACTGGGATACATACTTCATGTCTGCCTCAGGAGGTTTCTTTTCTTCCAATTTTCCTGCAATGGAAAGAGCTTGTCTCAGTGCCTTTTTAAATTTTTAAAAATTTTATATATTTAAAAAAAAAAAAGGTGAGCACCCCAGCACACAGGAGGCAGAGACAGGCAAGCTCTGTGAGTTCAAGGCCAGCCTGGTCTACATATGGAGTTCCAGGGTAGTCAGGACTACATAGAGACCTTGTCTTAATTAATTAATTAATTAATAAGTAAGTAAGTAAGCAAATAAATAAATAAATAAATAAATAAATAAATAAATAAATAAAAATTTTATGCGTATGGGTGTCTTGCCTATATGAATGTCTATGCACCACATATGTGCCTAGTACACTCGGAGGCCATAAGAGGGTGCTGGATCCCCTAGAACTGAGTTCCAGATGGTTGTGAGCAACTCTAAGAGTGTTGGGAATCAAGCCTGGATGTTCTTTACTGCTGAGCCTCTCCAGTGGCCCCAGTGCCTTTTTAACCATCTGCTGTTTAGAATGGACAAAACTTCCCACTCTCCTTGGCAATTCAAACCCAACCAATGGGCTCTGAGTGGGTCAAGCAGAATTTGGACACACTCATCTTGCCCCAGTGTTCCATTTCATCATTTTCCTTTGTTGTCTAGAAATCATCCAATGTCTACAAGACAGAGGCTTCAAGAGAGCTTGGTTTCACCACCAAATGCCTCCCCAAAAGTAAGGTTTCCTCCCCTTCCCATCAGGTACCTTTATCCTTCTTCTTGAGCTTCTTGTTCCGGGTGCCCTGCCTCAGGTATGACAAAATCTGGGTGAGCTTGCTGATAACAATGTCATTTGTAGTCAGTGTAGTCTGGGCCTGGAAAACCCAAGGAGCAAGAAGAATATCCGTCTTAGCAGGACTCTCACCGCCTATTATCAATTCACTTAAATTCAAGGACGAGTTACACACAGTTGTTAGCTAGGAAGATGGCGTGTAAGAGGGCAGCAATGAAGGGACACTCCAAACAGATGAAAGGGTGTGGAGAAAAGCCCTGATCAAAAAGTGCAGATAACACATTCAAGAAACCCAGGAGAGCTGGAGAACAAATTGGGAGGCATGCTGAAAAAGGCTACAAAGTCCAATTGTTGCAGGGGCTCACAGACTTTTTACTCTGAACCCTAAGAACAAGAAACCACAGAAAACTTCTACGTAGTGGTGAAACAAAAATTTGCACTTATAAAACATCACCTTAGTCATGTGTAAAATGCATTAATGGAATCTAGAGTGGAGAGATTCAGGTAATGGATGTTAAAAGAGTACAAGGTTTCTTCTGGGGAATATTCTAAAATTATGGTAGTGGCTATACAATTTGGTGAATATGATAAAACTATTTTTTTTGTTAATATATTTATTTTACTTTTATGTGCATTTGTGTTTTTGCGATGGGTGTTGGGGTCCCCTGAAACGAGTTTCAGACAGGTGTGAGCTGCCATGTGGGTGCTGGGAACTGAACTCAGGTCCTTTGGAAGAAGAGTCAGCACTCTTAACCCCTGAGCCATCTCTCCAGCCCTGATAAAACTATTTGAAGTAGAAAATAGCCGTGCGGTGGTGGCGCACGCCTTTAATCCCAGCACTCGGGAGGCAGAGGCAGGCAGATCTTTGTGAGTTCAAGGCCAGCCTGGTCTACAGAGCGAGATCCAGGAAAGACACAAAACTACACAGAGAAACCCTGTCTCGAAAAACCAAAAAAAAAAAAAAAAAAATAAAAAAAAAAGGAAACTAAAAGGGTAGATTACATGGCATGTGAATAAAAAAAAAATACACTGGACAGGAGTGAGAAAAATGACCAATCTTTTAACAGCTCCAGTAAGAAATTGTGGTTTAGGCTGGAGAGATGGCTCAGCAGTTAAGAGCACTAGCTACTCTTCCAAAGGTCCTGAGTTCAATTCCCAGCAACCACACGGTGGCTCACAACCATCTGTAATGATCTGGTGCCCACTTCTGGCCTGCAGGGATACATGCAGACAGAACACTGTATACATAATAAATAAATAATAAATCTTTAAAAAAAAAAAAAAGAAATTGTGGTTTAGACAAAAATATTGGTGGTGGAGAGGAATGGATTCAACTGAGACTGAGGAGATTTTTAAAAAAGAACAGAACATGAGGATACCGTGGATGAGTAACACGACAAGGGCAAGATTTGAAGATTGTATGACAGGTTCTTAGAACTTGACTACTCACCTCCATGGTGGGGCAATCAGCCTTGCTGCGGATAAGAGTGGTGGGGATATCCGTGTCTGCATACTCATCATCCAGGTCTACCACATAGGCCATCCGGCCTGGTAAGAACAGCTCATTTCGCTCATATGATTTACTCTTGAAAAGCATTCGATACACATTTCGGCCTACACAACAGGAAAGATTAACAAAAAGCCAATGAGAAACTTCTATTGTTACAATAGTCATTTACTAATTACCTCCTTTGTGCTGGGCACCAGGCCAAGTGCTATTTGTGCTCTGCTACACCAAATCTTCAAACAACCCTATGCTGTGAGAGATGGGCATTAATACTTTTTACTGATTAAGAATACTAAAGCTTCCAGGCAGTGGTGGCGCACACCTTTGAGCACTTGGGAGGCAGAGGCAGGCGGATCTCAGTAACTTCAAGGCCAGTCTGGTCTACAGGGCTAGTTCCAGGCCAGCCAGGGCTACACAGAGAAACCCTGTCTCAAAAAACAAATTAAATAAATAAATAAAAATCCACCTGTCTGCAGGCCCCCAGCACTGAGATCACAGGAGTGTGCCACCATATTTAGCTCCTATACACGTGTTCTGGTATCAATGCAGGTCCCCTGGTAGTAATTGCAAAAAAACACTCAATTATCTCTCGAGTCCTCCATACTACCTTCTTTTTTGCTATTTTACTTTCAGCTTTTAAAAAATTAATTGGCTTTATTTATTATTTCACTTACTATTTATTTCAGATGGGAGTCTCATGCAGCCAAGAGTGACCCAACTCTTGATTATCCTCCCAAATGCTGAGGTATGCACCACCATACTATCAGCTAGTTTGGGCTTTTTGAAGCAGGGTCTTGCTACGTACCCAATGCTGGCCTTTAACTGGCAATCTTCCTGCCTCAGCCACGTGAGTTCTAGGACTATAAATGTGCAGCATCACCCCCAACCCATCCTACCTTCTTTGATGCATACATATTAAGACCTGAAAAGGCTTCTGGTCTAACTAAGGAGACATAAATGACATGGAAAATAATCCATGTCTGAGTTCTATAAGACTATTTTATAGGAGAAAAGCTGGTTTAGGGGCAAAAAGAAGAAAGTATATCCTAGTGTTATCATATTCCTTACACTCCACCTAAAATGCAATACTACTATAGAAACTACTCACCAAGTCGTGTTTTAAATTCAATTTTGTTTTCAGGATCCTCATCTTTCCTGAAAACAAAAGAAGAAAACAATGTTGGGGGGGGGGGGGACGGGACACTGAAATGTGTCCCACCTTAGGTGTCCTCTTCCAAACTTTCAAGCCCTCACTGCTATTTACTCACTTGGTTTCCTTTTGGGGCTTTTCCATGAGTTCCTCTTCCTCTTTCTCTTTGCTGGCGATCTCAGCGCGTACCTAATGAAGTACAGGAGTGTACAAAGAACGAGGTGAGGGATCTGGGCCCTTAATCACGTCCCCAAGGAATTCGTACTAACAGAAAGATGAGCAGCCACTAGTTCTACTGACAGGCCACCTTTAATTCGACTGCCAACTAAATGGTCTAGACCACCATGTGTCTTTCACCTCATAAAGGTCCAAACATGAGCATTCAACACAAGTAGTTCTCTCCACCTCTATAAATAGAACTCACCTTTTGAAGCAAGGCAAAATCCAAGCCTTTCACCAAATGGGTGTGTTCCATATCACCACCCAAGAATTTGGACTCCTGAATCAACTGTCTTCTCTTCTCTGCAGCTGATTTGTCCCTGAATAAAAGAATGAAAGAGCCTTATTGAAATAGTCTTTTTGAATGACAAATTCCTTCTGAAATGTCTGGAGCGTGCTCCAGAGTAGGTTAAACTCTAAGAAACATTTATTGTGTGAATATGTCTCTGATAGGATGAAAACAGGCCTTAGGATCCCTGCAGTACTCACGCCTCAGCAGTGGGGCCCACAGCCCGATAGTTGGCTGTGGTACTAATCAGCTCAGTTTCTTCATAATCTTTGTTCACACCATCTCTCCGTTCCTTGGCACGGTCCCGGTATTTCTCTGCAAGTTCTCTCTCTCTCTCAATCTCTTGTTGGCGTAGCTTGGCATAATAACTGTGACCAGAGAAAGAGAGTATGTAAGGCTTACCAGCTCCTATCTCCAGGTCAACACAACTGTTCCTGTTTTCCTGTAACGTCAAGCAGCTCTCAATGGTGAAAACCAGGCTTGTCTTTATAGAACTCCCAGTCACCTCCTGATGGTCCTCAACATCAGAAATTCAGTTTCTTCCAACTCAGATTTGTTTTTAACTACTATCCCCTGCCCTTTCATAACCATACTACACAGTAGGAAACTCCATCTGTTACTGTAGAGTCCTCGACTCCTTTCCTCACAAACAGTACCCACCTTACAAAGCAATCATCTTCTACCATCCCTTTACCTTTTCTTTTTCCTCCTTCGTGCAGCTGGGTCTTCATCCTCATTGTACTCTCTTGGCATCCTAGAAGACACAAGAAACTCACTCACAGTAAAATAATGCTCCAGCCCCGAAAACCCACAAGGCCTGAAGGATGTATCAGAGATTGAAAGAATAGGATCATAAATTCAAGACCAGCCTAGAATACATAGTAAATTCCAGTCAAGCCTAGACAATGTCTCACAAAAAAAAAAAAAATAAAAAAAAAGAGAGAGAGAGAAAGAGAGAGAGATAAACAGCCAGTAGTGATGGCACACACCTTTGAGCTCAGCACTCAGGAGACAGAGGAAAGCAGATCTCTATGAATTCAAGGCCAACCTTGTCTACACAGTGAATTTTAGGCTAGCCATGGCTACATAGTCAGGCCACTCGTAGTAAAAGAGAAAAAGGAAAGGAAAAACAACACAACACAAAAACCACTATTGATCAGGAAATCATAATATTAATATCTATATCTCTCCAACTTTAAAAAGCATCATCGCCAAGCGGTGGTGGCGCACGCCTTTAATCCCAGCACTCGGGAGGCAGAGGCAGGAGGATCTCTGTGAGTTTGAGGCCAGCCTGGGCTACCAAGTGAGTTCCAGGAAAAGGAACAAAGCTACACAGAGAAACCCTGTCTCGAAAAACCAAAAAAAAAAAAAAAAAACTCACTCAGCATCATCAACATCTAATTGACAGTAACATTAAGACATCATCTAAAAAACCTGCAGTAGAGCATGAGTCTACAAGGTAACAACAGGCCCAGAAATCTGACCATTTGTACCAGCAGTGACTCTATTACAAGTATTCATAAGGGAACAATAAGAATCCAGAGCATCTCAGTCATCACTGAAACTTCAGTCTTTATGAGAAAAAGAATCAGAAACAGAGGCTTTAAAAGAGGACTGGCTTTCAAAAACCTACCAAATTCAAGTTCCACAGAAATAGACAGACAAGAAGGAGGAAGACTACTTACTCATGGTGACGTGATTTTGAAGGTGGTGCAGAAGTAGGTGCAGCCCTTGGGGTCATGAGAAGTTTCCTGAAGTCTTCATTGGTAAGTTTTGATCTATAAAGAGATTGCAAAGAATTTTAAAATTAGAAGCCAATAGGAAATAGAAAAGAGACCTGTAAACACACAGTTAACTTTACTAAAACAAGGGAAATGCAAATGAAAGCAGACAGGTCACTTTCAACACGTTAACTACTAGAAATTTGAATTTTTGTTTGTTTTTTTGGTTGAGACACAGTTTCTTTGTGTAGCCCTAGCTGTCCTGGAATTCACTCTGTAGACCAGTCTGGCCTCATGTTAAGTACTAGAAGTTCAAATTTTTGTTTGTTTGTTTGTTTATTTTTCTTTCATCAGCTTGATACAGTATAAATTCTGATCCTAATAGTGAAATGTATCACTAAAGTCTGCCCAGTGATTGGGTAAAACCAAAACTTATTATAAGCCACAGTCATCCTAGAGTCCCCCCCCTGCCATATAGCCTCCCTGGATCTGTGGGTTGTAGTCTAATTGTCCTTTGCTTTATATCTAGTATCCACTTATGAGTGAGTACATACTATGTTTGTCCTTCTGAGTCTGGGTTACCTCACTCAGGATGATATTTTTCTAGTTCCATCCATTTGCCTGTACATTTCTTCGTGTGTGTGTGTGT
>CABHPP010058986.1:0-14745 GCA_902168425.1 Peromyscus attwateri
AAAAAAAAAAAAAAAAAGAAAAGAAAAGAAAAAAGAAAACTACATACACACACAAACAAGGTAAAAGAAAAAAATTGAAATTAAGACATTTTTAAAAATTAATGTAAGCTGATAGCACGGTCTCTACCTGTGTTATTTCTCCTCCCCTAGATTTGTTGTGGGGACAATGGCTGGGCCCCTTTGTGACTTTCTGGAGAGGTGTTGTTAGATTCTCTAAGGGTCAATTTTAACAGGCCTGGACCCTGCCCTGGAAGTCACACTTCAGTATGTGCCTTCTCCATCATCCATTTCTCGCTTTAAGAAAAGTGGTGGCAAAGAGCTGTTGAGCCCTGGGGTAAGCTTAGACTCTAAATCCAGGTGGGCGAGGAAGAAGCTAACCACATGCCAGCAAGTCCCCGCAGCCCTGGGCTCCCCTGGATGGGCAGCTGGACTCTGCCCAGAGTCTGCTGTAGGTGAAAGGCGATGTGTATGCACCTGCAATGCTTCCATCACTGCTGACCCACACGACGACTCCACTTCTGCTTTCCCAAGATCAAGAATGTCAGAGACAATGTGCTCAGGTTCTTGTCTAAATAGCCGTATACTGCCCCCCACCCCTACCCTGGGCTTGAAGCCCAACATCAATCCAAAACGGAATACCAAGCAGTGTCTTACCTAGTGGCCCTTCTCCTGCTGACTCCAAGACCTGAGCAGCTTCCTGAGACACAGCAGTAATGGCTCCAACCACAACAGGTTCATCATGATTGACATCACCATTGGGAGTGCTGTCTGGGATTATAACTAAGCCATGTTTCTGTGGGGAAGAAAAAACCTACCATTACAAGCAGTAATCCACACAGAAACTGTAAGTTCTGTTGAGGCATCTCTGCAACAATGTTTGTTTGCCATGGGTAAAAACTAGTTAGATTAGTTATGTGATATACCTCTGTGGAAGAACTACCTCAATCCACCATCGTATCAAGGCTGTTGTTTATGGGCAGCAAAGAACTAAGGCAAGAGCAGGGGAAGAAGGCCCAGGCCGACGTACCTCTGCCGTCCTCACTGTCTCCTGCAGGTCAGCCAGCTCCTCTCTGAGCACATCTCGCTCATTCCTGAGGCAGGTAATGTGTTCCTTCTGTTTCTCTAGGGCCTGGTTTTAGGCAAGGTAGCAAGGGAAAGAACAGCATAGAAAAAGAGCAAGAGAAAGGTGACTAATCCAATAAGCAGGTAAGGCCTACAAGCAGGAGGTTAGAAGTGTGGGGACAGCGGCCAGGCAGGGAGGGAGCAGCCTGTGTGCACAGCAGCAGAATGGTTTAAACAGAGAAGAGCCCTCATGCATGAACTTGGAAGACATGCTCATCACATGAAGATCATCTTTACACACAAAAATTTCCTGCATAATTTCCTCAGTACATTTTCATTTGGTGAACAACAACAACAAAACCCAACACATTTTATTTCATCTTTAACAGAAGTAGTTTAATTAAGAACATGCTTGATTATTAAAAATGAAGATGGTTTGGGAAAAAGAGCAAGTCTGGGTAAGTTATTTAAATACTGGCTGTCTGCTTGTTCTCCAGTGTTAGCAAGATACTCAGTTACCACTTGGCCCAAGACAGCTCAGCTCCAAAGGAATTCTCTACAACCTACTTATGTTAACTGGTTTTCTGATAAAAATTAGTTTATACTGATAAAGTGAGTGGGTCAGGAGTTTCAAATCTAGCTTTGGGGACTTGACATTATCAGAATCCACCCATCTGGCAAACAGGAGGCCTAACAGTGGCACCCCTCAGGAGGCACACTGGGCTTGGAGTACTGCTCACACTGGCAGGTGGCACGGAAGGTTTGGGAAAGGCAGGTGGGCTTTCCTTGGGAGCCTCCCTGTTCCTGCACAGAGCTTTCAGGACAGCAGCACAGGCAGAAGAAGGAAGCTACTTTGGTCATCAATAGTGAATCTGAAACCACATTCAAACACCAAGAAGAAAGCAGGTGCCTGGTAACCTGGCGGCAGGGCTGTCTTGACCAGAACCCTCCCGCTATTTATTTCTCCTGATTTAACGTTTTCTCCAGCATTAACCCAATAAGGTAAGCTGTAAGTTTGATCACCAGGTCAAAAAGTAGGTCAACTGCTTAGTTACTAATGGCTAGGAAGTGTTTAGTGGTTGTCCTTGTTGCTCAATCTCTAGAGGGTCTCATATTGCCTAGGCTGGCCTTCAACTTGCTATGTAGTCAAGGTTGACCTTGAACTCCTGGTCCTACAATGGGAATAACAGGCATATGTCAACATGCCTGGCACTGATTGAGTAATTTTTATAAAAACCATTATAATCCTATTCTGTGGCCAAACTGGAAACAAGTAAGCAGTGACAGCACCCCCACTGTGCTCCATCGCCTGTGACAGCAGACACTGTGATCTGGTGGTGAAGCCCTGCCCTGTGCCTTCTAGAGTGCACTTATCATCTCCCTGTCCAAAGTTACAGAAGCTCCAAGGGGAGAAGTGAGTCCAGTTCATTTGGTCCTAATACCTTGCATACAGTCTGCATTCTGCTCCTTCATGGTCACCCCACAGAATGCTGGGGACGGAACCCTTAGGCAGGCCCTCTCCTCATTTTTCACACTGTAATGTCAATCCCTAACTTCCTTTCTATAGTGGTGGAAACTCACACATCTAATGGATTACCTCCAATTACCTAACCACCTTACCAGCAAATGAACATTAGAACAAGCACAGGAACATTTCTTATCTGCAGGCAGTCACCCAAACCATATGGGTTATGTTAGATGTGTGCTATGGACATGGCAGTCACCTGCACCACGGGTTAGATGTGTGTTACAAAAGCATGCCATGCAGTTGTGTTACAATCACAACCTGAAGCTGAGGAGGGTGGTCACTTTCACGATGTGCTGTGTCAGTGGTCCCACTGACTACAAAAGACCTCTCAGGAATAGACCAATCTCAAGAATTCCAGCAAACACTAGTGTGTGGGTGGCTTTGGTGCCTCCTTCCACTATTATAGTACTGGGTTCTTGTTTTACTTCTAGATTTTAAAATTTCATCTTCCTATAATTACAGTTAGGAAAAGAAAATATATCCTGTGTATTTGTTCATTTCACCACAAAGCTTGGAAGCTACTGAAACACCTTTATAGTTGGGTCAAACATATGTGCTCTAGATCTGCAGTCCTCTGTGCCGCCTGACCACACAGCCACTGCCCTGTGCTGCAGGCAGCAGTGACCTCTGCAGCACATCTTTAAAAAGTAAAAAGGACATCCTTGCAGAGATCGAAATAATCCTTTGTCAAAGATCTAACATCTAATTTTAGCATCAAAAAGCCAAACAGAGATGTGGAAGAGGCTAAAATGCTAGGCAACAGGTTCAGTAACTGCAGTTATTGAGAATGAGAGTTAACTGATGCCGGGCTGGCCCAGAGCCAGGCCCTTTATGTGCACTACTCTATTCGACCTTGAGTACCTAGAGAGACCTGCAAGGAGCTAGTGATAAAGGAACTGACGTCACCAAGGAAAAGTGAGAGAAAACTCAGTTTCAACCTGGGACCTGTTTCTTGATTAAGTTATTAGATTTTATTCTTGAAAATGAACCTGGAGATGAGTGATACATTAGGTACTGAAAGCAAGCCCTTTGGAAGTAAAAGAGAAGCTGGGTATGGTGGATTCAGCCTGGTATACACAGACTCTGTCTCAAAAAAAAAAAAAAAAAAAAACATGTCTAGCGATGGAGCTCAGTAGTAGAGCATTTGCCTATCAGGTGTGAGCTCCTGGGTTCTCTTCCTTAGACTGGAAAAAGCAAAAACAGACGACATAACAACACCAGACAGAAGTAACAAGTGTCGGTGAAGAAGTGGAGGAATTCTATCCTTTGCTCATTGCTGAGAGGAATGTGCTATAGAATACAGAATGGCTGGTCCTTAAAACAAAGTTCCTAAATGACTTAGCAATTCCACTTTGGGTTATACACCCCAAATAACTTAAAACAGAGCACGAATAAGATATTTGCACAACATATGCACAGCAGCATATTCACAACAGCCAGGGGTGGAAGCTGCTACCCAGGCGTCAATTAAGAGATAAATGCGGCCGGGCGGTGGTGGTGCACGCCTTTGATGCCAGCACTTGGAAGGTAGAGGCAGGTGGATCTCTGTGAGTTTGAGGCCAGCCTGGTCTACAGAACAAGATCCAGGACAGGCACCAAAACTACACAGAGAAACCCTATCTCGAAAAATTTAAAAAAAAAAAAAAAGAGAGAGAGAGAGAGAGAGAGATAAATGTGACACATTTGTCCATTCAGTTTCAAAAAGTAAAGATATTTGCTGAGTGTAGGTAAAGAATGCCTGGAACCCCAGAACTTAGGAGGAAATGGAAGGGTCAGCCTGAACTACACATAGTAAGATCACACACACACACACACACACACCTCATTCTGACACATCCTCCAATGCTGATGATGAAGCTCTAAAGCCCTAGGATATTGTGCTCCTGTCATAAGGTAGCCATAAAGTGCTATATGAGTCCACGTCATTGAGGAACCTAGAGTTATTAACCTGGAGACAGAGTGGAGCAGTGGTGGGCAGGGGTGAGGTGGATGGCATTGCTTAGTGGGTTCCATTAGCTGGACAGGATGGGAACAGTGCACAGCAATACAGGTGGATTTAACTCCACTGAACTGTCCAACTGTTAAGATGGTAGATCATTATTTGTAGTAAACATAATTAAAGAAAAGCTAAGGGAAGTATAAACTACTGTTAAAATTAGATAAACTTTTTGAGTTATACTGAATGAAAAAAATCTAAGTCCAAATATATTATACACTGTTACTTTCTATTTATACAACATTCCTTTTGTTTGTTTGTTTTTGAGACAGGGTTCTTTGTATAGCCCTGGCTGTTTAGAACTCTGTAAACCAGGCTGTCCTTGAACTCAAAGATCCAACTGCCTCTGCCTCCCAAATGCTGGGATTAATTAAAGGCATGTGCCACCACCACCCAGCTACAACATTCTTAAAATGGCAAAATGACAGAGTGGCTCTGAGGGCTGGAGGCCAGAGGAGGACGAGTATCTATAAAAAGGAGAAGAGGAAGCGCCCTATCTTCACTGTACCACAGACACATCCTGGCTGTAACACTGTACTACATACAGCATTGCAAGATGTGACATTCTAGAGCAAAGGGTATGTGGGCATATCTTGGTATCATTTCATACATTTGTAAGTGAATCTTAATTTTCCTCAAAGTAAACATTTAATTTTTCAAAAACAGTATTATTATGTATATAATGTATGAGTAGGCACACCCACACAGTAGAGGTAGAGGACCACTTGTGGACTTTCTTCTCTCCTCCCACCTTTAGGTGGGTTCTGGAAATCCAACTCAATGCATCACACTTGCAAGGCAAGCCCTCTACCCACTGAGCTATCTCAGTAGTTTGAAAAAGCAGTTTATTCTTTAAAAGTTAAATATATCTTATAGAAAACTTCAGACAATTAAAAGCCAAGTAATTTATATCTTAGCCATCAGCATGTGTATTTATACATTTCTTTCTTTTTTTTCTTTTTGAGACAGGACACACTGTGTAACCCTGGCTGGCCTAGAACTCAATACATAGACCAGGCTAGCCTAGAACTCACGAGATCCACCTACCTGCCTTTCTCCAAATTCTGGGATCAAAGGCATGTGCAGCACTACAGCCAGCACTGGCATGTCTTTCTAGTAGGAAACCAAGGTCTGTTTTAATGAGCTCCTTTAGGGAGTGTGTAGTTTTACTCTAGCTACTAAGCTAGCCCAAGATAACCAGTTTAAAATGCTAAGAAAGTCATACAAATGAGAAGTCCCAGGCCTCCCTGCCTCATGAGATGGCCATCCCAGACAAGATGTACATTTTCAACTTTTCCTCCACAACTGCCTACTCCGTGTGCCCACTCCCCCCATATCACTTCACTTTTCCAAGGAAAAAATGTATATAAATTAAGTAATTCACAATCAGAATGTCCCCTGGGAAGATTTTCTAGTTGTTGGTGGATTTTTGGAAATCTGAAGATAGGTCTGTCTTAAGCTTAAGACAGACAAACTTAAGCTTCAGAAAATTATCTAAAGTACCTTTAGTTCTTGACATTTCTGCCCTATGGAACTAGAGATGTGACTAGTTTTGCTACCCTCCAGCATGGTTGGAGTGTACCTGCAGTGCTACACAAAGCAGTAGTGAGGGTGTTTTCCCTACCAGGCCCCAACTGGGGCGTGCTGGATTATAATTAGAGATGGTGTCACAGTTTGGCAGCCCTGTGAGCTTACATTCCTATCCATTTCCATCACTAAACTGACTTGTAATCTCCTCCTACTTTATTCACCAACAATTTACATGATAACGTTTTCCCCATCTCCACCTCCAACTTCTTTTTAATCCATACTTCTGTAAGGTAAAACAGCCAGCTACCCACAGAATTTGAATTAGATGCCTGTGTTTGCTCTGGGATAAGAATCCTTGGAGAATAAAGAACACTTCTTTTAAAGATTTCTATTTCTGAGCATCATAAGAATGGAGTCTGGAAAGAGAAGTTCTCTCTAGGCACACTACCAGGTTTCCTAGAGAAGTCTCTGTCTTCTGTTTATTCATACTGTCTACACTTTCTTGGTCTATTCCTCAGGAATGAACTTCACCAAAGCCCCATTTCCTCTCATACCCCAATTGTTTTATCTTTCCAGAGCAGGGTCTCTTGGAGGTCAAACACCTCTTTTGTCATGGTGTCTATTTTCTGCTGGAGGCGCTGATTCTCCTGAAGAAGAAGAAGAAGAAGAAGAAGAAGAAGGGGAGGGAAATAATAAAAGCAGAAAGAAAAAGCAAGGGCATTAGAAGAAGGAGAACAGAATGAGGCGGCGGCAGATGAATTTTTTAAGGGAGTGGGGGAGACTATGGTCAACAGAGCAGGGAAAGGTGACAGCCAGTGTCTCACTGCCTTGCCCAACAGTAAGCAAGGGAGGCAGTGGGACAAAGCTGAGAGTGTGCTGAGTGTGCACTGGCCCTGGGTTCCATCACCAGCACAAGAAAAGGGGGCGGGGCAAATGTCTGAAAGGGTACTGGGAAAAACTAACTGTTCCAACAGCAGCTAAGGCAGCTGGCCAGCTGCGTTCCTGCCTATACACAGCACTCCTACGTGTTCACCCTGTGATAACTGCCTTTCTACCCAAACATGGAACCACTTATATTTGCCAAAGGAAACTTGTGTTTACCTATGAACAAATGATCCTTTACCACAGAAAGCAAGCTGAAGATTTGAATGGTGTTTGGTAAAGCAGAACTAAAAAAAGGACAGACATATCTTCAGCTTGATCACTCTGATTTTCTGTTGGCAAAAACTGAAATATCAAGAATATCATAAACTATAAGAGAAACATGAGTTTTGAGCAGCTCTCAAACAAGTCTTCTGATGGGTAATGATGTCATCCATGTTAGCACAGACACAGCCTAGAATCCCCTGGGGGGAAAGTCTCAGGTGAATAACTGTCTTTATCAGGTCTGGAGGCATGTCTGTGAGGGATTGTCTTGATTGCTACTGATGTGAGAGGCCCAGCCCACTCTCCACCAGCTGGGCAGATGGTCCTGGGCTGTATAAGGAAGCTGTATGAGGAGTGTAAGCTTCAGCCAGTCAGTGAGCTAGCCATGGTTTCTTGTGCACTTCCTTGGCTGTGAGTGAGCTCCCTAGTTGGAGATAATGTTGTGTGGAACAGCAAACAGGCCTGCCTTCAGGTGCCTGCCCTGACTTCCCTCAGTGATGGACTGTGACCTGAAAATATATGAAATAAATCCGTTCCCCACCTAAGTGCTTTTGGTCATGGGTGTTATCACAGCGACAGAAAGGCAACCAGAGCGAGCGCTTATCCTGGACCTCTTACCGTGTTCTCCCTGTTTGTCACTGACAAATTACCAGCAACACATTCCTGCTCAAACACTCTCCACTTGATTGTGCAAATCTTAACTCTGGAGACCCAAAGGCATTATGTGTGATACTCAGTTTTCAGCCATGCATGACCAATAGCTACTGATATTGAAAGGTAGTAACTATAAGCACAAAAAGACAAAGGCTTTCAAAGTTTGTATCTAGCACCCTAGGCTTGTTTTTCAAGACAACATGGTGATAAATTACAGAAATCCAGCCTTACTATCTATCCTCTCCTATGTACTTCTTAATAAAAACTGAGGCAGTTAACCACAGCAGGGCAGTGCATGTACTGCGCTGCTGCAGTCCACCGTCCTTGACACTGGGATGCTGTAGTGTGGTACAGAGCTTCTCCACCACAGAGAGCTGAGGTGCTGTAGTACAAGGGGAAGACCTTGACAACTTCCTTTTCTTTAGCTACCTCAAATGCATCAACCTGAGTGGAGATCAAGATTCTTACTCCTCAAGATTCACGTCCTACAGGATGCCATGCACTAGGACCCAAAGAATAGACCCTATAATGCTTCCTTTTCTAACATCTCATGATATCCTCAGGGAAAAGTGCTTAAGAATACAAGACACTGGTCAAAAATCCTGCTATTAAAGGGGGGATTTGATAGAATGTGTAAGCATTCACTCTTTAAACTTGCCTTTATATTTCATGTTGGAAAATTTTTGAGAGAGACAAATGTTTACATAAGTAAACTCTTTATAGCAGCAATCCTCAACCTGTAGGTTTGGACCCCTTTGGGGATTAAGAGACCCTTTCACAAGGGTTACCTAAGACCATCAGAAAGCACAGATATTTATATTACAGTAGCAAATTACAGTTATGAAGTAGCAATGAAATAATGTTATGGTCGGGGGTCACCACAACATAAGGAACTATAGTAAAGGGTCACAGCATTAGGAAAGTTGAGAACCACTGCTTTACAGCATTGTAATATTCTCCCAACAAACACACCACCACCCTATCCAATTCATCTATTTTTCAAAATTAAGTATTTCCACAGTTCAAATACATACCTCAATGAGCTCGTCTCTCTGCCGAAGGCCTTCTTTGAGTTCATCCATTTTATGCTGCAGCACACTGCACATATGTTTCTGCCTTTCTAACTCCTGTTATTAAGCAAATGATATTGTTATAAAGTCAAGGGCTACAAAGCCGAACGTATGTAATTTAGCACCGAGACCAAGTCTGGCTTCCAGACCCAGGCCTGCATGGATGACTTGCATTTGGTAGAAAGGGTCACACTCTACATCTCCATCCTGTCTGATGAGGGCAAGAAAGGCAGCAGAAGGGACAGCAACTTGTAGGTACTTCTTAAAAATGAGTAACTGCAGAGTAGAGGAAACTATTTTAAATGATTCCATTATCCAAAACCAGTAAAGGGTAAGTGGGGTAAGAGACCATATAAAAATTACAATTTTTAGAATAGCAAAAGATACCACAAAGTAAAGATAGGAATGACAAGCTACACAAGAAATTATAATTTATATTCTGGGACAAAGATTTATTGCTATTTTTCCATTTGGAGAACTCCTAAAATAAGATAATAAAATAACAACAAGAACACAAACCACTGACAACATGGAAAACCAGGCTAAAGCCCAGGAAATGAAACAGGAACAGCTCCATTGTAAAACATGCTCAAGGGAGAGAAACACACAGTAGCTCACATGTGTCGTCACCCGTGGCTTACAAAAGAGAATTCGTGGATCCACCCGCCATGGCTCTCTATCACAGACACACTGATAAAACCACAGAACTATCCAAGCAGCTCCTTGTTTTGCAGGCTGACTTCTGGACAGCAAGCACGTCCACGAACTGGGAGCTAGTGGAGCAGTGTCTGCACAACAGAATAGCCAGAGCGTGGGAAGGAGTGAAGATCTGTGTGTTACAAGCAGAACAGCATTTACAGTGTGCTGCTGTTTTCTAAGAAAGGAGGGCCACAAACACATGTGTTTAGATGCATTTCAAATGCTGTGTGGTTTTTAATCGACATTGGCTAACATATCTTCTTGGCTTATACAAATAAAGGATGAATCACTAAACTTAAAAAGAATTTCCTGGGGCTGGAGAGATCACTCAGCAAGTAAGAGCACTCGCTGCTCTTGCAGAGGACCTGAGTTTGGTTCCCAGCACCTACGTGGTGGCTCCCAGCCATCTCTAACTCTAGTTCCAGAGGATTCAATTCCTTCCTCTGACCTACACAAGCACCAGGCATGCATGTAGCACACAGACATGCACAAAATAAAAGGAAAGAATCTTTTAAAAAATACAAGTAAAATAAAAAAGAATTCCTCCAAAGAAAGAGGAAAATGAGGATGAGAAGAAAGATAAACTGAATTCGTTTCCTTTGACTTCATATCTACGTATTTTTACCTAAGTCAGGCAATTTAAAGCCCAGTTTCTAATAGAAACAACCCAAATACCTGGCAAAGAGGAGTGGCTGGGTAAAGTGCAGCAGAGACACGGGGAACAGTGTTCAGCCTTTGAGAGAAGGAACTCTTATCATGAGCATTGGGGACTACATGTAAGTATTATAAGTCAGTCACGTCCTGAAGAAGGCAGGATGGAGGCTGCTAAGGGCTTGGGAAAGGGCCAAATGTCCCTATTTATTTAACTGTTTAGAGTTTACTTTTGCAAGATAAAATGTACAGATTTCACACACAAATATATATAACATCCTACTGTGAATGACACCCTTTAAAATGGCTAAAATGGTAAATTTATTGTGGTGTGATTTTTACCATAATAAATTTTTTTTAAAAAAAATTAAACTATTCCAAGTAACTTTTAAAAAACATATTTCGGCTCTGCATAGCCTCTGTCCCCAAGTAAAGACCAAGCCAAACACTGTGACTCCTTTCGGTAACTACACTGGTGTGACCTAGTCTTGCTCTGTTGAGTGAGCTGGAATAGAGCAGTAAGAATTGGAAGTTGCAGTGTGGCACAAAGGAGATGGAGAACAGAGGACTGAGTACAATCCCTAGTCATAAATATAAACCTGAACCATCACAGCACAATGTACTTTGTCGGATAAGCAAACAGAAAAACCCACATACATTATTTCCACTAAGGGGCCTATGAAGTGATCAACTGAGCAGCAAGAGCAGGCCAGGCCCATGGGAAGAGATGGAGGACTGCTTGGACAAAGGATGGATCCAAAGATAAGGCCAAAGCATGTTCTTCTGTCAGAAAGCATGGAGGCTCTCAGTGAGCCTCCCAAAGAACTTGAGAGTCAGCCCAAAAGAGGCTCACAATAGCCAGAAGTGGTAAAATCTGAGCATCAAAAGGAACAAAAGCTGTCACACCCAACACTGAATTCAACTTCATAAAGATACTTTTGATTAAGACAATTGGTCACTGTGAGGGCATAACAACTCCTTATTTTGAAACTATAAAGGCAAAGGAGCCTTTATCTTGACTTCCAAAACTATGCAAATTGTCTATCTAGGTAATGAAAGATGAAGATCCTCTTTAAAGATGGACATGATAAAAAGACAAAAAAAGATGGCCGTAAGCTAATTAACAAAGAATAAGAAGTTAAAAAGAACCACAGAAATGGCAGAAGACATCTGTAAGTCACTGGTAAGTGACTTATATCTGAAATACAGTTTTATAACAGTAATAAAAATTTTAAAATGGGCGATTTCAAGATAAACCATAAGCCCATGAAAAGATACTAGAAACCAGCAGTTTTATCAGAGAAATGCCGATCAAAGCCACTACAATGGCTAGACTTTACGGGCAGACAGTAGTAAACACTGGAGAGGCTGTGGACAAAGAGTGTAGCCAGTGAAATGCACTGAAATGCTGACACTGCTTTGGAAAGTCTGCTCCGCCTCACACAGTTCGTGCCGTTGCTAGAGGACCCAACAATCCCACGCCTATGTATCTAGACAAAGGAAAACAGTGCCCACACAAAAAGTACACGATGTTCATGTCAGCCTTTTTTATAAATGGCCAAAGGGAACAACAACCCAAATATCAATTAATGCTGCTGGACCTCCCAACACATGTGGCTACCCTAACAATGGAATATTAACAGGCCATCAAAAGAAATGAAGAACTTCTGTGTGTGCTGCAGCATGGGTGACTCGGGATTACTACACTAGGTGTAAGATGACAATCATGAACGAGCTCCTTTTATGATTTTGTTAATAGCAAAGTCTGGAATGGGGAAATCTACACAGATACAAAGCCCAGTGGTTACTTGAGGCCAGGGGGTCAAGCACAGGAGAATGATGGGTAGGGAGTATTCAGCTTCTACTTGGGAGAATGAAAATACTCTCTGTGGGTGTGATAGAAGCACATTTATGTGAATATCCTAAACTCCACTGAATCAGACTTTAAATGGGAAGCTGTATATGATTGGATCATTTTTAAAATTTTATATGTATGGGTGTTTTGCCTGCATAGATGTCTGTGCATCACTTGCTTGGTGACTGTGGAGGCCAGGAGAGGGCATCAGATACCCTGGAATGACAACCAGCTTCGGGGGCTCTGTAGGAAGAACCCCCTCCTAGAGCAGGCTCCAGTTACACTAGGTGACATCTCTACACCGACAGCCTGCTCACAGGAACTAAAGAGCTGGGGCCCAGGAACGATGCCCTGGAATGAGAGGCAGAGTCTTTCAGAACAGCAAGCCTCGGGACAGGCAATCAAATTTCCTCAGTATCTACAATGGATGAGGGAGGAAGGAAAGGGAACCTATTAACTACGAGTCTTAAAACACAGCAACTCATTTCAAAGTGTGGAACTTATCTGGATCCTGGGAGGGTGTGGCTGGGAGAGGCTGTGGGGTGAGGAGGGGATGACACAAGGTCTCAGGGTCTCACTGTACAGCTCTGGTTGGCCTCAAACTCACAAATGCCCTCTTGACTCTGTGTCCCCAGCCCTAGGAGTAAAGATGTGTGCCACCACACCCAGCTTCTGGTTTTGTTTGTTTTTTTTTTTGAGAAAGGTTCTGAGTGTAACCAAGGCTGGCCATAAATTCATGATCCTCTTGCCTCAGATTCTCAAGTGCTAGGATTACAATATGCACAACCATGGCTAGCTTCTGATTTCTAAGTATAAAAGGAAAATTGTATGTGGCATTTTAAAACTACTAAAATTTTTAACAGTGACTGGGTATATGATATAAAGGAGTTGATAGTAATTTTTCAAGTATGAACTGGTTTTGTGTGTGTGTGTGTGTGTGTGTGTGTGTGTGTGTGTGTGTGTGAGAGAGAGAGAGAGAGAGAGAGAGAGAGAGAGAGAGAGAGAGCGAGCGCGCACAGGGGCATGTTCATAGGTGTCAAGATGGGCAGGTGTGTGTGGAGGCTGCAGCAGATGTCAGGTATTCATTCTCTCACCTTTTATATTAAGGCAGAGTCTCTCGTTGAACCCAGAGCTCACTGATTCATCTGGTCTCCCTACTCAGCTTACTGCAGTTCTCCTGTCTCTGCCTCCCAGAATTACTGGTGGTCTGCCATGTTCTCCTGGTATTTACATGGTTGCCAGGGATCTAAACTCCTGTCCTCAAGTTTGTATGGCAAGTGCTTTATCTGCTTAGCTATCTCCAGCCCCTGAAATGTTTGTTACTGCATGTTTTTCAATATGTAGTCTGTCAAGATTAATTACTAAAATTAGATGCTTAGAATGTACTTTAATATAGAGTACAGGAAAAGGACAGGGTGTGCTAACTATGGGTTGACAGTAGCAATGGGAAGCTGATGGACTCATTAGAGTCTCTTCATATTTCTTCTGTGTTCAAAATCAATAAAAAATTTAAAGACTTATTTTTATTTTGTGTGTATGTGTGAATATCTGTATGCATGTAGGTGTACCACATGCCGGTACCTACAGAGGCCAGAAGCATGTGTCAGATACTTCGAAACTGGAGTTACAAGTAGTTGTGAGCTACCTCATGTAGGTGCTGGTAACTAAACTTGAGTCCCCTTGAAGAACAGCAAGTATGCTTAACCACAGAATAATAACATGTTTTTAAATGTCAGTAAGCTAGTTTCTTATTAAAATAAGTATTAAGAAAATAATACTTTTATATGTTTGTGGTGTGCACATGTATGAATGGATGTACCTGCATGTGTGTGCATGTGTATGTGGATGGACCATGGGTTAATGTCAGGCTCTTTCTCAGTTGGTGTCCACCTTCTTGTTGAGACAAGTCTCTTAATGAACTTGGAGCTCATCGATTGCATTAGGCTGGCTGGCCAGTGGGCTGCAGGGACCACTCATCTGTGACTCCCAGGCACTGTAGTCACAGATATGTGCTGCCCTGCCAGGCTTTTACACAAGTGCCAGGTGTCCAAGCATCTACCAGCTAAGTTATGTCCCCAACCCTGAGAATACGTTCCACACATTCCCAGTCAGGTGCCCTGCTGCTAACACAGACACGGAGACATGTTTAAAGACGGAGCCAATAAGCTGGCTACGGCAGTGCCGACTGAAATCTAGCACTGGTGTGGCAAGAGGCACGGGAGCTCAAGATCATCTTTGGCTACTTAGCAAGTTTGAAGCTAGCATGAGTATATGAGGCCTGTCTCCAAACAAAAACCTAAAGAAAATGAATAAATAAAAGATGCATTTATTATGATACCAACAAGAATTAAAAACATTTTTAAATTAAAAATAAACATTTACGCCAGGCGGTGTTGGCGCACGCCTTTTCAGCACTCAGGAGGCAGAGCCAGGCAGATCTCTATGAGCTCGAGGTCAGCCTGGGCTACATAGTGAGTTCCAGGAAAGGCCCAAAGCTACACAGAGAAACCCTGTCTCCAAAAACCAATATATATATATATATATATATATATAT
>CABHPP010058993.1:2569-20118 GCA_902168425.1 Peromyscus attwateri
CCCCCCCCCCAAAAAAAAAAAAAACTTTAATAAATTAAGCTGCTGTCCCCTTCGTGTGGCTGTCTGGGAAAGGGGTGGACGGTGTGAGACTTAGAGCCTTGACTGCCGCAGAGCGCAGGCTCAGGCTGAGAGGACGAGCGCCGACCCACTGATTGGGCTTGCTCTGTGCGTAGGCTTAAATTGCAGGAGTGAGCGCCGAGCTGCCGATCGGGCTTCCCGGCAGGCGCAGGCGGAAAAAGCGAGCGCCGAGCTGCTGTCGCCATCTCCGGGACTCCAAACGCCCCAGGTACGCAGTGGCTATGGCCAGGTCCCGCAGCAAAGGAATCCTTTGGGCTCAATGTCCCGATCCCGTCTCCTTTGGGGCTCAGCGGCCCTTGCCCCGCGGTCCGTGTCTCAGTAAGCGGTGGGCGCTGTCAGGTGGCATTACTGGCTCATAGCTCAGGTTTCCCTGGCTGTGAGGGGATCCACCTTTCTTCGGGGACTCCGCTGGCTGTTCCTGGCTCCTGCGACCTCAGTAGCTCAGGCTCCTCATCAGGCCACCCCATCTCAGTTTGCCTACCTTCATTGAGCTTTTGTTTTCTTTTCACCCCATTTCAAATCCCGAGGCGGGTTTTTAACTGGCTAAGCCACTGACATCAACTTCCTTATTAGACAGGACCTTCCCTGAGCCTTGCTTCCACCACTTCTAGACTGCATCAACCAACAAGCTTGCCTTTATTCATTCCTCCAGTAGCTCCCACAGAATTAGAGTAAAACCGTCCTCTACTCCCACTCCCAGAGTCCTAGACACTCCAAGATCATTTCCATTGAAAGGTGTTGCAACACTGGACCCTTCCTCCAAGCTCAAGATGCTACCCCAATTCTTCTATCAGCTGCTCTTCCCTACCTTAACCAAGCTTCTAGGCAGGACTCCCTGGCACCTTCTCTCACTTTTTATCTCCAAGCCTGGCTTCCCCATGACAGTCCTATAGCAACCTGTCTTGTTTCTATAGGGAGCAGGAAAACTATTCACAAGGCTCTGACCCCACAAAGCCCAGTTCTTGAGGTGTAAGGGACCCTTTGAGTTAGTGTTGGCTTTGCTTCCCAGGTCTCTGTGCTGTAGCTGCCAGGGCCTGAAGGATGTTTCACGGGATCCCAGCTACTCCTGGCATTGGAGGTGAGTGTAGCCTAAGCTGGAAGGAAATGGAGGGGCCCAGGCTTTCCCTGCTGCAGGGGAGGGGCTGTTGGGAAAGGACCACACTGCCACCTCCATCTCATATGCATAGGCCTTGGGGAGTGACTAGTGCCAGGAGCCATTTATGGCAGAATTTGGAGGGCCTAGCCGTACCCTGCTGAATAAAGATAATGGACTTCAATGTGGCCAGAACCTCTGGCGTCCTGAGCATCTCTGGGTCTCCAACCATAGGTTATGAAGTGTGTGACAGACTTATATTTGTACCACATCGTGGTTCTGTCAACAAAGTATGATCACCTTGTTGTGGGTGGAGAGTTAACCCCAGCATTCAGTTTGCAGCCTCTTAGAGGCAATACTGGTAGGAGATGAAGCTAGACCCTCTATTCTGTAGCTTCCTCTGAGCTCTTTGGGACATGACATGGGAGACATTCTCAGGGACGTAGCTAAAATGGGACCACCCCGGGGCCATCTTGTGACTACCTGTCAGCTCCTGCCTGCTCTGTTGCAGCCCCTGGGAACAAGCCGGAGCTGTACGAGGTGAGTAGTAGACACTTAACTGGCCATGGCCCCTGCAAAGACCATGTGGCTGTCCCTGGTTCTCTAACCACCTATTGATGCTGACTGACTTGCCCACTTTTCCAACAGGAAGTAAAGTTGTACAAGAATGCTCGGGAACGGGAGAAGTAAGTCAAATATCTGAGCTGCCACCACCCCCCCCACACACACACACACACACACACGCCCATTGAGCCTCCGTGGCAGGCCCAACGGTCTCCTCCCAAACCCACCGCCACACCAATGGTTGGGGAGGAAACGAGGTCGGGCCAGGGAGATAGTGCCTGAGGATTATCTACCAGGGATGGAGTGAGAGGTGGGCTGAATTGTGCCATGACCGCAGAGCAGCAATTGGCTGCCCTAGGTTCCAGGTGCCTAGGCTTCCCTGCCTCGGAGCTGTGGCCTGATGGATGCCTTTGTCGTAGGTATGACAACATGGCAGAGCTGTTTGCAGTGGTGAAGACAATGCAGGCCCTGGAGAAGGCATACATCAAGGACTGCGTCACCCCAAATGAGTGAGCAAGCCTGTGGCTTCAGCTGTTGATGGCCACCAACCCTCAGAAGCATGTTTCTCCCTTCTGTGAAGCTGTGGGTTCAGTGGGCAGTACAAGTGTAGGTCTGGAGCTCAAGCTAGGCTCCTGGTGGCTACCAGCTTCAAGGCCATATTAGCCAGGGGTACTCTGTACGGGTGAGTATGGTTCTGACCTCAGAAGGTGAACTGCAGCCTGGAGACAGCATAGTCTAAGGTATCACTGTCTAGTCTAGGTAACAAGCATGGATGCTGGTGCTTTGTTCAGAGATAACAAGCCAGTTGACTGGACCAGGAGCTGCCCGGTGGTAAGGGAGGTCGGACACCTTGGTCTAGGGCAAACAGAGTAGACATCTGGGCTCTTGTGCTGAGTTCCCGGTCAGCCCACACAAGTTCCCTGTAATAGGGCATACCTCCCTGCTCTTGACCAGAGCTCTCTTCATGTACAGACCCATCAGGAGACCTTTGGCCCTCCTAGCCTACCATGAAAGCTGCTGCATCGAAGACTTACTGAGGCAGAGCACAATGAGCCAAGCTAGACTGGTCTCAGTCTCCAGCAGCAACTGGTCCTCTCCCTAGGTACACTGCAGCATGCTCCAGGCTCCTGGTCCAGTACAAAGCTGCCTTTCGACAGGTTCAAGGCTCAGAGATCAGCTCCATTGACGAGTTTTGCCGGAAGTTCAGAGTGAGTGAGCGAAACCTTCCCTCCATGCTGCAGGAAAGGTGTGGTGGAACGTGGGGATGATACCTTGGCCTCCTGGAGGCCTGATGATGCCCCAAACCCCTGTCTGTTCTCCTTAGCTGGACTGCCCACTTGCCATGGAGCGGATCAAGGAGGACCGACCCATCACTATCAAGGATGACAAGGGCAACCTCAACCGGTGTATCGCAGACGTAGTTTCGGTGTGTCCCACAGTTCCTGGGAGGGCCCCGTGGAATTAGGGGGAAGGGACTACCAGCCTGGGTCAGTCATGAGTGTGTATTCGTGGAGTTTCTGGAGCTAAGCAGTAACCTGCGAGGGATCACCTCAGCTGTGTGTGTGAGGGGAGAAGCATCCATGGAGCCTGAGCCCCACCTGACTGAGTTCCGTTCTGTGGAGGGAAACATAACAGGATCTACTCTGGCAGAGCCATGGATTGAGGGGCTGTGTAGAACTGTACCCTAGATTCCCACGTTGCTCTCACAGTTATGACCCCCCAATGTCTGTAGCCCCAAAAGGGCAATCTAGGCAGGTCTTCAAAGGTGTAGCTCTCAGACAGAAAGGAGCCCCGAGTACAGGGTGTGGGGAGGAAAATGGGTGGGAACCCGGCCCTTGTGACAGGCCTATAAGCTGCAAAGGGTCTCTGCACCCCAGCTGAATAGGAGATACCTAATACATATGCTCCCCCCAGCTCTTCATTACAATCATGGACAAGCTGCGTCTGGAGATCCGCGCCATGGACGAGGTGCAGGAGTTGGGCAGGGAACTTGGGCCTGGGTGGAGGGGAACAGAAGCAAGGTAGGTAGGGTCTCAGCTTGGCACTGGTATCTGTAGATTCAACCAGACCTCCGGGAGCTAATGGAGACCATGCACCGAATGAGCCACCTGCCTGCAGACTTTGAGGGCCGCCAAACAGTCAGCCAATGGTGAGTGGCTTTCCTGAGCAGGGGGAGCCTCGCGGTGACGTTATAGTCCTACTGCTCATACACACTTGTGCCCGTGTCCCTAGGCTGCAGACCCTGAGTGGTATGTCGGCCTCTGATGAGCTGGATGACTCCCAGGTTCGCCAGATGCTCTTCGATCTGGAGTCAGCTTACAATGCCTTCAACCGCTTCCTACATGCCTGAGCCTGACCGAGGCAGAAGTGAGACTCATGGAGATGTACCGCCCCAGCCCCCCCAGTATCTACGCCTGTCCTAGATGTCTATATTGTCAGAAAGTTACCCCCAATAAAGATCTGTCTGACCTTCCTGCCATGGGTAGTTACGTTGAGCCTGCCCTGTTTTTTTCTGCCTACCCTCCTGACCTTGGAACAGAGCCCTGCCCCCGAGGGGTACAGAGCCCCTGAAGCCACTGCCCCTAAACCAACAAGGTGTTGTGGCCCTGTTGCTCAGCCCACACATAGAGTTGCCTTCATAGGAGATGCTAGCTGGTCAATTATAGCGGCAAGGCGAGTCCTCACAGCTCCTAGAGTGGGACGTGCATAGACCCTCCACTGGGCCAGATGTGACTGGAATCTGACAACCTTGGTGGCTGCCTCCTTGCCTACCATCACTGCCTTCCACCTGAGAGCTCTAGGCAGTTTGCAGGCTCCATAAATCCAGTCCAGACCCCGGGCAGGTCACCTCTGCTGTACTATGCTGAGTTAGGCACTATGACTCTGCCATGTGACATGTAGTCCTCCACAAGGTTCATTGTGGTGGCATCTGTGTTGTCAGAATAAGGAGCCCATTCACTTTGGGGTGATTGGTTTTTGTTTGTTTGTTTTTTGTTTTTGTTTTGTTTGTTTTTCTGTTGTTTTTTTTTTTTTTTTTCCGAGACAGGATTTCTCTGTGTAGCTTTGGAGCCTGTCCTGGATCTCGCTCTGTAGACCAGGCTGGCCTTGAACTCACAAAGATCCACCTGCCTCTGCCTCCCGAGTGCTGGGATTAAAGGCATGCATCGCCTCCGCCCGGCTTTTGTTTTTTGTTTTTTGTTTTAGTTTCTTGAGACAAGATTTCTCTATGTAGCCCTGGTTATCCTGGAACCCACTCTGTAGACCAGGCTGCCCTTGAACTCAGAGATCCACTGCCTCTCAGTGCTGGGATTAAAGGTGTGCACCACCACCGCCCCGGCTACTCCTGTTTTCTGAGACAGGATTTCACTATGTAGCTCTGGCTGGCCTGGAACTTGCTGTATAGATCAGACTGGCTTCCAACTCACAGAGATCCTCCTGCCTCTGCTCTGCCTCCTGAGTGCTGGGATTAAAGGCGTGTACCACCACACCTGGCCTTTGGTTTTTGTGAGACGTGGTTTTGCTATGATGTAGCTATGACTGTCCTTGATCTTAAGGTTATACCCCTGCCTCAACCTCCTCAATTCTGAGATTGCTGGTGTTTGCCACCAATACCAACCTTATGGCAGGGGTTAATTGAAGCACCTGCCTTCAGTGGCTAGTCAAATGGTGTTTTTGGTGCTAAGGATTAAACCCAAGGCCTGTGCACGTTGCTAGGCAATGCTTTACCAGTGAGCTACATTCACAGCTCTCAGTTTTTTGGGTGTTTTGTTTTTTCTTTTTAATCTTATGAATATGAGTATTTTGCTTGCATCTGTGTCTATGCCCCACATGTATGACTGATGCCTTGGAGGCCAGAGAGAGCTTTGGATCCCCTGGAACTAGTTACAGGTAGTTATAAGCTACTATGTTGGTGCTCAGAACCCAGGTCCTCTGGAACACAAGTCCGTCCCTTTAACTGCTGAGCCATCTCTCCAACCCCTCTTTGTCTTTCTGTTTTGTTTTGTTTGAAATGGTCTCCCTATGTAGCCCACACTGGCCTCAAATACAATCCTGATTCTGCCTTCCTGGTTTCCTTCCTGCCTTCTGGATTCCTGGTGCTGGAATAACAGGTGTGCCGGGCGGTGGTGGCGCACGCCTTTAATCCCAGCACTCGGGAGGCAGAGGCAGGCGGATCTCTGTGAGTTCGAGGCCAGCCTGGTCTCCCAAGCGAGTTCCAGGAAAGGCACAAAGCTACACAGAGAAACCCTGTCTCGAAATACCAAAAAAAAAAAAAAAAAAAAGAATGACAGGTGTATGCCACCAAGCCTAGATCAGGCCTGCTTTGACCCATTTCACTTTTGTCGTTTTCTTGTTTTGTTTTTGTTTTTTGGGTTTTTGTTTGTTTGTTTGTTTTGTTTTCCAAAACAGGGTTTCTCTGTGTAGGGCTGGCTGTCCTGGAACTCAGATCCACCTGCCTCTGCCTCCCCAGTGCTGGGATTAAATGCAGGCTACTTTCATTGTTTTCTGAGACAGGATCTCACTATGTAGCTCTGGCTGGCCTGGAACTTGTGTAGACCAGGCTAGCCTCTAACTCAAAGAGATCTGCCTGCCTCTGCCTCCCCAGTGCTGGGATTAGGGGTGTATGCCATGAAGCCTGGTTTTCACTTCTTCTTTTTTTTTTTTTTTTTCTTTTTTTGGTTTTTCGAGACAGGGTTTCTCTGTGTAGCTTTGCGCCTTTCCTGGAACTCACTTGGTAGCCCAGGCTGGCCTTGAACTCACAGAGATCCGCCTGGCTCTGCCTCCCGTGTGCTGGGATTAAAGGCGTGTGCCACCAACGCCCGGCTCACTTCCTTGTATATTATATGTAGCTGCGGAATTAAGGCTGGCAATAATCACGAGGAATTGATAACCAAGTAGAATTGTTTTGTTCCTATTTTAATTTTTACTGTGATAAAGCATAGAAGTTGCCATTATAATCAGTTTGATCACAGTTCGTGGCATTGAGCCCATCCACACGATGGTCATCTCTATAATTTCATCTTCCCAAGCTGTAGTAAGGCTCCCATTTGCTATGGCATACAATAGAGGTGAGGGGACAACTTTCAGGAGTTGGATTTCTCCTTTAATCATGTGAGTCCTAAGGGTGGAATTCAGTTCATCAGGCTTGGTGGCAAGTGCCTTTGCCCCGTGAGCCATCTCACCTACTCCAGACATTGGTCTTATACTTTGTTATATGACAGTGGCAATGGCAGTGAGCATGCTGGAAACGAGATGGGGACAGTGACACAGGTACATGGCTGTGCTGGCCTCCCAGGACTCAGGCAGGTCCCCCCTTTGAAGGAGAAATCTAGGGAAGCCTGGACTGCCAAGCCTACACGAAGATTTCTCCCTAGAGGCTGATGTTACACCCAGATCACAGGGACCCCTCAAAGGCCACCATGGAGACACCAAATCCATATGCAAAAGCAAAGAGCCTTTATTTCAAACTCGAGCTTGGACTCTCTGTCTACCTGATGCAGCAGTGAGAGCAGAGAGCCCTGAGCTCGGGCAGAGGGGGGGGGGGGCGTTTTTTTTTAATCATAGTAGAGGTTGAGGTGAGGGAATTTCCAGGGTTCAGGACCCTGATGGGCTGACATTTGTCTAGAGGTGTCTTGGCAAAAAGGGGAAATGGATGTGTGCTAGGCTCAGGGACATCTGGCCATTTGTTCGTTTGTTTGTTTGTTTTGTTTTTTGTTTTTGTTTTTCTTTTCTTTTTTTTTTTTTTTTTTTTTTTTTTTTTTTTTTTTTTTTTTTTTTTTGGTTTTTCGAGACAGGGTTTCTCTGTGTAGCTTTGCGCCTTTCCTGGAGTTCACTTGGTAGCCCAGGCTGGCCTCGAACTCACAGAGATCCCTTGCCTCTGCCTCCCAAGTGCTGGGATTAAAGGCGTGCGCCACCAACGCCCGGCTGTTTTTTGTTTTTCAAGACAGGGTTTCTCTGTGTAGCTTTGGAGCCTGTCCTGGAACTCTCTCTGTAGACCAGACTGACCTCAAACTCACAGAGATCCACCTGCTTCTGCCTCCTGAGTGCTGTGATTAAAGGCTTGTGCCACCATTGCCCAGCCAACATTTGGCAATCTTATCTAAGGATTAGAATGTTTGGGATGTCAGATACTTTCCCCTTAGATGCTGGTCCTCCCTGGGTGGGATGAGCTTAGGCTTTTCCTGGGGACCAAGTAGTACCTGCCAGTAAGCCTGTCATGGCAGCTGTGTGGTCAAGCTGTTTTGGGTCCCCCACAGCTAAGTGCTTAAACAGTGGGCAGCCAATCTGCAGGGGAAGGAAACCAGTCCAGGCTCAGCCCCCAGCAGCCCAGCAGTGGAAATAGAAAAGCCAGTTTGGGTATATGGCATCTTCAGAGCTACATGTGGGAATGTTCTCTTCATTGTCTTCACACTGACACTCCCAGTTCTCAAGTATAGTGCCTCCGTAGGACCAGGATTAGAAGCTACATTGTAGGGACCCTAGCCCTAAGAATCATTGACGTGAGTATGTGTGTGTGTGTTAGGAGCAGGTCCAAAGCAGTTGACCCCTGGGCTCAGGATACTCAGCCAGACTCTTTCCCCCACCCTGCCCTACCCTCCAGAATACTAGGGGACAGAGTCCTCTAGCCATTAGGCTGTGAGCTCCACACCCAAACCACACCCCAGAGGGCTAGGGTCTGGCGTGCTATGAACCTAGGTAGAAGAGGGCCCAATACCCCTTTCAGAAGGCCTTGTGACCTGGGGATTGTCAGCTCCCTGGTGATCCAACTCCTCCTCCAGCCTGCCACCTGGGTAGAGATAAGGCTCTTGGGTCAAAGGCTAAAGGGATCGATCAGGGAGGGTCAAAGCTGGGAACCCCTGCTCTACCCCAATCTTCCTGTGCTTAGGCCTAGAGCTCACAGCAGGTCCTCAACCTCCTCCTGACCCCAAAGGCTGGCCAGATGTTGGCTAGGACCAAGGTCACATCTTCTCTTCCTGTTTGTCTGGGTTGGGGCTTTAGCCATTTCCTGGGGATTTTCCCCCTGAGGGCTGGGGGTGGGGAACATGACTCAGCAAGTACCTTTCAGAAATCTCTTGCTGGGCCCTGAGGCCATAGCCCAGGATCCAAGAACACCACCCCCACTCCCACCCAGATCGCAAGACTTGGGATTTGTCTAAGCTGCTTGAGCTGAGAGGCAGCTGAGGAAGGGTGGAGGTAGGCCTAAGGGCTCTCCTGAAAATGTCAAATAGAAACACCCATGTTTGACTTGGTAACGTCTATGCAGATCTGCCTCTGGTCCCCTAGCTTGAGCTCCACAGGCAAGGTCATAGGAGGGGCTGACCTGGGCTCTTCACGGAGCAAAGAAGGCTCTGCGTGGCAGATCTAGGTGTGACAGGCAGGGGAGGGGATGCTCAAGCCGCCCACCCAAGGGAAGAGACCCAGCTCCAGCTCCAGCCCCTGGAGGCAGCAGCTCCTTGCCCCCAGACTTTCAGGGAGGATCTGCCACTGGAATGGTTAACCCAGCAGCCAATCACAGAGCCGTGCAGGAAATACCTGGGAGAGGTCCTGGAGTTAGGGCCACGCAAGTTGAGCCCAGCCCCAGTCTGGCCTCAGGACGCCCCAGCAAGTCCACAGCCAGCCCCGACGCCAGCGGTCTCCACACAGCACCACAAGCCAGGAGCACTTTGGGAGCCTGAGGCATGGTGTTCCCAGCCCGGCTCACACTGGGGCTCCTTTTGGCCATGCTGGTGGTCACAGCAGCAGTGGTCCAGCCCAATCGCCTGCTAAGCCTGCTCATCTCGGGTCAAGGTGCTCTGGATCGGCAGGCACTGGGCGGCCTGTTAAATACGCTGGCGGACCGTGTGCACTGCACCAACGGGCCGTGTGGAAAGGTAACAGCCCCACCCGACGGGTCCCCCAGCCCCGGCCCCTTCCTGCCCGCTCCACCCTGTGGCAGACAGCAAAGGGACCTGGGCAAACTCCAGGAGGCGGGTCTGGAGGCTGGTTGTCTGAGCCTACTTGCAGGCTGGAGCCGAGCCTCCTCTGCCTCTTGGGGGCTTATACAGGCCTGGCCTCCCTCTTGGGACACACAGTTCCCCTTCCTAGGCTGTCAGATTTGCAGTGAATCCAGGACCACCCACCCTCCCCTCTTCAGGATGGGGGAGTAACTGCTGGGGACCCCTCTGTGTAGGTTCCTAGTCAAGATAACCATACAAGGGGCAGAACGGGACTTAAGAGAGCTGATAGAATTCATTCCCTGGCTGTGCCTGGTGGGCCCAATCCAGCCCAGACCCTGTTTACCTGTCTGCCCGTAGTGCCTGACTGTGGAGGATGTCTTGGCCCTAGGCAAACCTGACAAGCCAGGGCTTGCCCCAGAACCAAGCCTGGAGTCCAGATACATTAGCCACCTCAGTACTGCCGCGGCCCTCTACCTCAGCAACCCAGAGGAAACATGTGAGGACATCCAAAATGGCCTTTTGGCCTCCCGTGTGGACAACTACCTGACCCTACTGGAGAGTCCAGAGGCCATGACCTTGGGTCTGAGCCAGCTACTGCAGAAGATTGAAGCCCATGATTCCAACCAACCCACCGGGGAGGAGGTGAGCCCCCCAGCAGGGGGCTGCTGGGAGTAGTGAGAAGGACCCAAGTGCCATGGAAGGGTCCTGCTCCAGCAGGGGATATGTCCCATGTGAAGCCTCCTTGGCATCCGAGCTAATACTTGGGAGGCTGGAGTGTCTGGGGCATCAAAATTGGGTGTTCACTGTTGAGTGGGACAGGGACTGTCTGGGGGAACCTTTTGGGGAAGTGTTGGTCAGGAAAGTTCTGAGGCCCAGAGGAGGCCAGAGTGAAGGCTGTGACTAGCTGGGGCAGGACTAAGCTATGGTATAAGGAGGGGCTGTAGCCGGCTGATGTCTTTGGTGAAATCTGAGTAGTCTGAGGAGGCGCGCAGGGGTGGGGGGGTGAGTTGGGGAGGTTGATGGGCAATCCATCCAGCGGGCTGCTCTAGGATGGACTCCAGAGGTTGACGCTGAGGTTAGAACTGAGGCCAGTTTCTTCTCCAGACTTGTGTAGATGTTCCCCAACTGCTGGAGGAGGCTGAGGAAGCAGTAGCTTCCAGAAGCCCCGGCCTGGTCCTGACTGCCTTGCTGGACCATGTCATTAATGGGTCCTGCTTCCAAGGCCTGCCTAGCCCTCAGTACTTTGTGGACTTTGTGTTCCGGCACCACGGCAGCGAGGCTCCCAATATCACGCTGGCAGGTGAGGCCTAGGCTGAGATCCTCAGCCTCTACTCCTGGGAGGAGGGGACAAGGCTGGAGCCCATAAGACTCTTCACTGACTGCTCTTCCTGCCAGAACTGGAGGTTTTGATGCATCAACTTGGGGTGGGGAGAGAAGAGGATCACAGTGACCACGATGACCACGATCATCTGGACAGGGAAGCGAATCACCAAGACTCCGAGCACCACACTACCCACAACAGTAGCTCCAGTGTCTGGGACACGGTGAGCCTCTTGCAGTTCTGGAGAAAGGTGGGTTTCCCCAGGTCTGCTCAGACACCTGACTCCTGTGCTATTCCCCTGCCTCCAGGTGTGCCTGAGTGCCAAAGATGTGATGGCTGTGTATGGACTGTCTGAACAGGCTGGGGTGAGCCCTCAGGCCTGGGCCCAGCTGAGCCCTGCCTTAGTCCAGCAGCAGCTAAGTGGGGCCTGCAGCCTCCCAACTGCCCATGTTCAGGACCAGCTCAGCCAAGCAGAGAGTGAGTGCCTACCCCGAGGTGCCTGGATGGCTCAGTCCCTGGGTGCTGGCCTCATGTCGTTGGGCTCCAGGGGGGAGCAGGGAATGGGCACTGAGGACTGAGAAGCCAGTAAGGAAGGGAAGGATAGTGGATTTAGGGGGCAAGAGGGCCCTAACTGCCAGCCCACAGATTTATTGAGCACCTGCTCACTCCTGGGCTGGCCTTGGGTGCCTCTCTAGGAAGCTGGGGATTCTCAGTGTAGTTTTCCCCACAGGGTATCTGTATGGCTCTCTGGCTACACTGATCATCTGCCTCTGCGCTGTGTTCGGCCTTCTGCTGCTGACTTGTACCAGATGCAGCACAGTCACCCACTACGTCATGCAGACCTTCCTAAGCTTGGCTGTGGGGGCACTCACAGGCGATGCCCTTCTGCACCTGACACCCAAGGTCAGCCCTCTCTCAACAGGGTCCTCACCTCCCTTCCTGCCCTTTCCTAGCCCCAGCCCCAGCCCCTTGTGGCCCTGAAGTCCCCGGTCAGCACCCCCTTCCTCCTCAGGTGCTGGGACTGCACACACACGGTGAGGAAGGCCATTCCCATGAGGAAGTGGGCATTGGTGCACAGTCTACTTGGCGCCTGCTGGCCGTACTTGGAGGCCTCTACATCTTCTTCCTGTTTGAGAGCTTCTTCAACCTCTTATTGCCCAGGGACCAGGTCAGGCTCTGGAGAACCAGGAGGTGGGATGGGTGAGGGAGGGCTGGATAGGCTCTGAAAGTTTTTTTCACAGGATCCTGATAAGGATGGGCCTGTCAGCCATGGGGGACACAGCCATGGAGTGCCAATGCAGCTGACACCCAGCAATCTCTGGCAGTCCAAACAGCCCCACGACAGCTCCCGCTCAGATTTGGTAAGTGGTGAATTCTACCTAACGTGGAGCCCTTTTTAGTTCTGCCCTGTTTGAGGTTGGGTTCATTCTCGCTCCCCGCAGGTGACAGAGGAGAGCCCAGAACTATTGTTCCCAGAGTCCCAGCGACTGAAAACAGGTGAGCCCCAAGGGAGGGCTGTAGATCTGGGGTTTGCCCTTAGGCAGATGTGCAGAACCTGGCCTACAGGACTCACATTTGACGTGCCCACAGAACTGCGGCTGCTGCCCTATCTGATCACCCTGGGCGATGCGGTGCACAACTTTGCCGACGGGCTCGCTGTGGGCGCAGCCTTCGCATCCTCTTGGAAGACTGGGCTGGCCACCTCTTTGGCAGTGTTCTGCCATGAGCTGCCCCACGAACTGGGTGAGCGGTGGGGTGTGGCGTGAGTGGGCGGGGCTTAGTGGGAGTGATCTATTCTGGAGATGAGCAAGACAATGGAAGAAGAAACAAGGCCTTTCGAAGGAGGCGCCCAGTCATCGGTGGGCGTGGCTAGAGATAGGGTGGGTTGCAGGGAGATGGGAGGGGGACTGGAGCTGGCCTGGCCTTTGAATGGGTGTGTCTGTCTGGGATGAGAGTGTTAACTGGTCTGATGGGCTGTACCTGACGTGTGGGCGGGCAGCGCTCTTACTAAGACTTGTTCTGTCCTAGGGGACTTCGCTGCCTTGCTGCATGCTGGGCTGACTGTGAAGCATGCGCTTTTGCTGAACCTGGCCTCCGCGCTCACAGCATTCATTGGCCTCTATGTGGCTCTCGCAGTTGGAGTAGGGGAGGAGGGCGAGGCTTGGATTCTGGCGGTAGCCACCGGCCTCTTCCTTTATGTGGCGCTTTGTGACATGGTTAGGATGGTGGAGAGCCTATGCCGGGGTGGGGAACTAACGGGGGGTGGGGGTGGGAGGTCCACCCAGCTAGCTACTGAACTGGCGCCCCACTTCTCCTCAGCTCCCAGCCATGATGAATGTGCGGGACCAGCGGCCCTGGCTTCTTTTCCTGCTGCACAATGTGGGTCTGCTGGGCGGCTGGACCGTCCTGCTGCTGCTGTCGTTGTACGAAGGCAACATCACCTTCTGATGGCTCTACCCCTTCCCAGTCCTAGTCCCTGTCTAGACTGCTTCCCCTTCTTGAGACTTTAACTTTGGGATCCACTGGGTAGCCAGAGGGTCCAGCTCTCACTTCCCTGCTCTGACTTCAATAAAGACCTCTTGTCCATTAGAACCGAATGCATGCTCTTCTTGTAGCGCCTCCCGGTGGAAGCTCTAGGGCAGGGCCCCGCCTCCTTCCTTGCTGTTTTTATTTGCTATGGATAGCCAGTTTGTCTTTTCTATAATTAAGCCTGGGGAATGGTCAGTGTTCTCTAGGATCTGGTGAGTTCCTGTCTCCAGTCAAAACTAACATCACCAGTGTTGCTCACATGTATGAGGGTTCCTTTCTGTCATGAACACCAGCCTAGAGGTGTGCAAAGGACAGGCTGTTGATATGGGCTGCTCCTCAGCTCTTGGCAGAATTGGCTATCTCAAATCCTGCTGCATGAGTCTTCCGAGGTTGACATAGAAGTCTGCCTAGGACTAGATGCCTAAAACAACTGAAATGTATTCCCTCATAGTTCTGGGGGGCAGAAGACCAAAGACAAGTTGTCATTGGGCTCATGAAATGGGTCTGGGTTCTCAAGAAAGTTACCACACACTCCAAAGCATTTCAGCAAGACCAAAAGTTGTTGTTTGAAGATTTATTTTATGTATATGGTGTTCTATCTGCATGCCAGAAGAGGGCATCAGATTCCATTACAGATGGCGGCTGTAAGCCACCACGTGGTTGCTGGGAAATTGAACTCAGGACCTCTGGAAGAGCTGCCAATATGCCTGGTGGTGGCGGCGGCGGCGGCGGCGCACACCTTTAATCCCAGCACTCAGGAGGCAGAGCCAGGTGGATCTCTGTGAGTTCAAGGCCAGCCTGGTCTACAAAGCGAGATCCAGGACAGACTCCAAAGCTACACAGAGAAACCCTGTCTCGAAAAACAAAAGAACAAAACAAAAATTTAGCCGGGCGGTGGTGGCGCACGCCTTTAATCCCAGCACTCAGGAGGCAGAGGCAGGCGGATCTCTATCGGTGAAATTATTAAGGACACTCCACGTAGTTAAAAGGGAGGTTTATTTAGTGGTGTAACTTACAAATGAAGGGATAGGTAGGTTGCAGGGTCTGGGAAAGACGTAGTGCAGTCCGGCAGTGTTCTCTGGAGAACTCTGCTCGATCTGCCTCCAGTGTCCAGGGTCCAGGAACCAAGAGAGGCGGTGCATCTGGATCTCGGGTCTTCAGGGTCCTCTCTTGGCCCTGCCTTGTAGGCGTGACAGTTACCGAAGCCTTGATGGGGGTTGGAACAGATCAAAGCTGGAATGGCTACCCACTACAGATCTCTGTGAGTTCAAGGCCAACTTGGTCTACAAAGCGAGTGCCAGGAAAGGCACAAAGCTATACAGAGAAACCCTGTCTCAAAACAAAAACAACAACAACAAAAAAAACAAGAGCTGCCAATGCTCTTAACTGCTGAGCCATCTCTCCAGCCCCCAAGATCAAAAGTTTTACTTCTGGAAGGGTGTATAGCTGTGTTCAAGCAAGCATGCCCAGTGGCGGTATTGATGGGTTTTCATAGCTAATAAAGGGTCCAGTGTCTCACTGAATGGTTAGCACTCAGCCTCTTATTCCTGTATGATTGGCTAATCCAGAACAGGGCAGGTTCTAGGGAGAAACTAAATTTGAACATGTTTTGATTTCAAAAAGTATTGACCCTTAGGCCAGGCATAGAGATGCATGCCTTTAATCTTAGCACTCAGAAGGTAGGTGGATTTCTGTGAGTTCAGGCCAGCATGGTTTATAGTGTGAGTTCCAAGGCAGTTGGGGGCTACATAGTGTGACTCTGTGTCAAAAAATAATTTTAAGAAATTAAAAATTCAGAACAGCCAGGGCTATGTAGAGAGATCTGTCTCAAGAAAATAAATGAGGGGTTGGGGATTTAGCTCAGTGGTAGAGCACTTGCCTAGCAAGCGCAAGACCCTGGGTTCGGTCCTCAGCTCTGAATAAATAAATAAATAAATAAATAAATAAATAAATAGGTAGTGGTGGTGCACACCTTTAATCCCAGCACTGGTCTACTGGTGAGTTCCAGGACAGCCAGGGCTACACAGAGAAACTGTCTCCAAGAACCAAAATTAAAAAAGTAAAAAAGCAAAATTATATAATTACATATAATATAGTTTATAAATAATTTATATAAAATATACATAATTTAGATATCTTCATATAAATTTATATGAACTTATAAATTTATATAAATATATTTTATATTATATACAGTTATATGCAAATTACATATTTTTTAAAAGATTTATTTATTATGTATACAGTATTCTGCCTGAATGTATGCCTGTGTGCCAGAAGAGGGCGCCAAATCTCATTACAGGTGGTTGTGAGCCACCATGTGGTTGCTGGGAATTGAACTCAGGACCTCTGGAAGAGCAGCCAGTGCTCTTAACCTCAGAGCCATCTCTCCAGCCCCAAGTAAATTACATATTTATATAACATAAATGTTATGTTTTATTTATTTAATTTTGGGAGGGTCTCATTATTCTTGGTTGGTTTGGAACTTCATACAAAGACCAGGGCTTTAAACTCTCAGAGATCTGCTTGCCTCTGCCTCCTGAGTGCTGGGGTTAAAGTTGGGCACACTACAAAGAGCTTTGGTTTTTTTGTTTTTCAGAAAGGCTGTTGTCAATTCTTCACAGACTTGGAAAGAAAAATACTCAGGCCGGGCGGTGGTGGCACACGCCTTTAATCCCAGCACTCGGGAGGCAGAGGCAGGCGGATCTCTGTGAGTTCGAGGCCAGCCTGGGCTACAGAGTGAGATCCAGGAAAGGCACAAAGCTACACAGAGAAACCCTGTCTCGAAAAACCAAAAAAAAAAGAAAAATACTCAACTTCACATGGAAAAACAAAAGACCCAGGATAGCTAAAAGAATCTTGTATAATAAAGCAACCTCTGGAGGCATCATCATCCCTGACCTCAAGCTCTACTATAGAGCTATAGTAATAAAAACAGCTTGGTACTGGTATAAAAACTGACATACAGACCAATGGAATCGAATTGAAGACCCTGACATTAATCTATGCACATATGAACACCTGATTTTTGACAAAGAAGCCAAAACTATACAATGGAAAAAAGAAAGTATCTTCAACAAATGGTGCTGGCATAACTGGATGTCAATATGTAAAAGATTACAAATAGATCCATATCTGTCACCATGCACAAAACTCAAGTCCAAGTGGATCAAAGACTTCAACATAAATCCAGTTACACTGAACTTGATAGAAGAGAAAGTAGGAAGTACTGTTGAATGCATTGGCACAGGAGATCACTTCCTAAATATAACACCAGCAGCACAGACACTGAGCACAACAATTAATAAATGGGACCTCTTGAAACTGAGAAGCTTTTGTAGGGCAAAAGACACGGTCAATAAGACAAAAAGCCTACAGAATGGGAAAAGACCTTCATCAACCCCACATCTGACAGAGGACTGATCTCCAAAGTATATAAAGAACTCAAGAAACTAGACATCAAAATACTGAACAATCCAATTAAAAAATGGGCTAAAGAGCTAAACAGAGAATTCTCAAAAGAAGAATCACAAATGGCTGAAAGACATTTAAAGAAATGCTCAACATCCTTAATCATCAGAGAAATGCTAATCAAAATGACTCTGAGATACCACCTTACACCTGTCAGAATGGCTATGATCAAAAACACTAATGACAGTCAATGTTGGAGAGGATGTGGAGCAAAGGGAACACTCCTCCACTGTTGGTGGGAATGCGAGCTTGTACAACCACTGTGGAAATCAGTATGGCGGTTTCTCAGAAAATTGGGAATCGATCTACCTCAAGACCCAGCCATACCACTCTTGGGCATATACCCAAGGAATGCTCAATCATACCACAAAGATACATGCTCAACTATGTTCATAGCAGCACTATTTGTAATTGCCAGAACATGGAAACAACCTAGATGCCTGTCAACTGAAGAATGGATTAAGAAAATGTGGTACATATACACAATGGAGTACTACTCAGCAGAGAAAAATAATGACAGCATGAAATTTGCAGGCAAATGGATGGAACTAGAAAATAT
>CABHPP010058996.1:0-12776 GCA_902168425.1 Peromyscus attwateri
GGAGGGTTCAGGACGGCTTTCGGGACAGGGCTTTGGTGCAAAGCAAAATTTAGGGGCATAGGCCGGGCGTGCTAGGTCACGACTGCAATCCCATCACCAGGGAGGCTGAAGGTAGGAAGGTTTCTGCGAGTTCGAGGCTGGCCTGAAGTACATAAGTTCCAGGCCCCACAATGGGAATCTGTCCCAAAGTGGGGGGCGGGGGGCCCGTGGAGAGGGAGGAAAAGGAGACTTAAGGTAGTTATCCTGCACAGCTTCCTGCCCCATCTCACCCTCGGCTTGAGGAACAATTTCCCTGCCAAATCACAATTTTAATTTTAACTCTACTTTTTACCGTGTTTGATCTTGCAGCTATCGGAAGACTGTGTGAAAAATGTAAGCAGAACATGCCCTCTCACACCTTGCCTTCTTTGCCCTCTGAAGAGCCAACAAGCCGTTAATTCCAGAGGAACAGCAAAGAAGCATTGACTAGATATGCCAGGCTGCAACGAACCCCAAATGTCTGGCTGCAACCGAAGGCTCCCCCACCATCCACCCTCTTTAGCTAGCACATTTTTAATATTTCATACTTAGGTTTTCAAAAAAAAAAGTCTCCTTTTGGACAGTAAGAACTGTCAGAATAGTGTGAACCTTCCCAGGCCACAGTGTGTGCAAGAAGGCATGTAATTTGTTGACAATAACTACGTAGACTTACAACCTCTCAGATATATTCCAGACTCTTTCCATATATGAATTAACATTTGTATATGTTGAAGGAAACTGAGGTGTAGATACAGGATAAAGCTTATGCTGACAAGATGGAGGAGAGGTCCGAAGTCACTGTCAAAAGGAGACTAGCCATTTCCCCCATAGAACAGAGAAAAGAGCTTTAGGAAGGAATCGCTAGCGAATGTAACTTCATTCTCCTTTCTTTGCAGGTGATGGCAAATGTGTGATTTGTGATTCTTATGTGCGGCCATGCACCCTGGTTCGTATATGTGATGAGTGTAACTATGGGTCTTACCAGGGCCGGTGTGTGATCTGTGGAGGTCCCGGAGTCTCCGATGCCTACTATTGTAAAGAGTGCACCATTCAGGAGAAGGATGTGAGTGTAGACTGAGCTTCCCACCTGACCTTTCTTCCTTTTTCTTTGGACCGTTTTGCCATCCATGGCCGTCTCTTCTGGTCTATGGAGATTGCGATGTTCAGCTAGTCAAGTACGTAATTTCTTCAAGCCTGTGAGCCAAACTGGGTGTGGTCTGATAAAGAGCGGTTATTCTATATCAAAGGCAGAATGTAAGAGAAGCAAGTCTTTATCAGTGTCAGCAGTCTGGAGAACCTTTTCTCTGTTCTTTGATGTCTCCCGTGCATGGGTGAATGGGCATGTGTAGAGATCAAAGGACAACTGTGGAAATCAATTCTCTCCTTACACTCTGATCCTGGGAGTTGAACTCAAATGTTGGGCTTGCCAAGGCATTTTACCTGTTGTCCTAGTTTCTATTGCTATGATGAAACACCATGATCAAAAGCAGACTGAGGAGGAAGGGGTTTATTTCTCCTACCCCTCCAGGTAACAGTGCATCACTGAGGGAATTCAAAGCAAGCACCTGGAGACAGGAACTGATGCAGAAACCAGGGAGAATCACTGCTTACTGGCTTGCTCCCTTATGGATTGCTCAGCCTGCTTCATTACAGCATCCAGGACCACCAGCCCATGGGTAGCACTACCCACAGTAGGTTCTCCCGCGTCGATCAGTCAAGAAAATGCACCGCTGGACAATCTAGTGGGTTTTCTCAGTTGAGGTTCCCTCTTTCACAACGATTCTAGTTTGTGTCAGGTTGACATAAAATTAGCCAGCATCCCTGCTGAGCCATCTTGTCAGCTCGTTATTATTTTTGTTTGTTTGTTTTTGTTTTTTGAGACAGGGTTTCTCTTTGTAGCTCTGGCCATCCTGGAACTCACTCTGTAGCCCAGGCTGGCCTGGAGCTCAGAGATTAACCTGCCTCTGCCTCTCAAGTGCTAGGATTAAATACATGCACCACCATTGCCTGGCTTTATCATTATTCTTTTTTATGTGTGATTTTTTTTTGTTTGTTTGTTTTATTTTGTTTTTCAGGATAGGTTTCTCTGTGTAGCCCTGGCTGTCCTGGAACTCACTCTGTAGCCCAGGCTGGCCTCGAACTCAGAGATCCACCTGCCTCTGCCTCCCAAGTGCTGGGATTAAAGGTGTGTACCACCACTGCCTGGCTCATTATCATTCTTATCCCCATATAACATCCTTGTTGGTGAATTATAAAGAGCACATAGGTGGTGTTTAATAGACACTTAATAGTTCTGTCTCCCTCTTTTTCATGATAGACAGAGGCATCAGGTGTGTGTCCGAATCTGGCCTGGAACTGAAAATTCTGCTTCCTCCGCTTCCTGACTGCAGAGGTTACAGATTTGAACAGCACACCCAGATTAGTTGTTCTCTTTGGGGAGGGGTGGGGGTATAGTGCCTCAAACTCACAGCAGTCCTTCTGCCTCAGCCTCCTAGGTACTAGGATTACATGTCCAACTCAGTTCTCTTGAATCTACTGTGATAAAGGACAGTTTGGGTGGCTATAATGCAAAATTGAATTAAAGATAGTTGTAGTTGATACCAGCTTTAAAAAGAATGGTGTTGTGTAATGAATTAATTGCTGGTCTTCCTTATGTTTTTGTTTCTTGAAGGTGTCTAGTGTGGAAAGGAAATGTATAGGTAGCCTTCAATTCTCTTAGCAAGGCTCAGTGAGGTGGCTTGTAGGTCTGGCTACAGACAAGTTTAACCTTATTCTTAGACTAGTATTAGGTACTAGCAACAAGGCATTGTTTCTCTTGTAACAAAATGAAAGGAAGTCAGTTAGAGTCTCACTGGACTAATAGAGGGTGCTGGAGTACCTAGTCTGGAAAAGACAAAATATGTAATTTCATATTCCCATGAGCAGAGTGTAGGTGGTTTGTAGATGTACTCTCTCCCTTATTCATCACACATGTGACCGTGTAAGCTGAGGTTGTTGTCACCCTCGTTTTTATACCCTGTCCCAGGCTGACTAAACCTTGTGTCCGTATCACACCATGTTGTGCTTTTCTGAGTCCTTGGTGTGTGCTCATGATGAAGAGAACCAGCTCAGCCGTCTCAGCACTCCACAGTTGGATGCCACCCACACTAGGTCCAGAAGCCAGATAGGACTCTGAGGAGAGAGGGGAAGTTGTTCCATATGGTACCGAAAATGATCTATGATAGCTGCGCTTTCAGTTTTGAATGACTATTAAGTAAATAACACGCAGAGGTAAGAATAACTATTACGCAGCAGGTAAATAGCAAGACGTCATCAAATCGAGTCTCTTACCACATCCAGCAGAAGTTGATTGGGGAAGCTACCTTCAGACATTTAGCTAGAGTTCCTACTTGAGAGCTTTTTCTCCATGCATTAGCTTCTGGCTTCTCTTACTCCCTGCATGCATTTTTTTTTTTTTTTTTTTTTTTTTTTTTTGGTTTTTTCGAGACAGGGTTTCTCTGTGTAGCTTTGCGCCTTTCCTGGAACTCGCTTTGGAGACCAGGCTGGCCTCGAACTCACAGAGATCCGCCTGGCTCTGCCTCCCGAGTGCTGGGATTAAAGGCGTGCGCCACCACCGCCCGGCCCCTGCATGCATTTTTATATCATAGGATAAACAAATGGTTTCTGGTGGAAACAGCCTTCTCACTGTTCTCAAGGCTGCGGTGCTCGGTTTGGTTTGGTTAATGTCTTTGTTACGTCTATTTGTCTGTGTGTGCGCATGTGATGTTAAGAGGACAGCCCAAAGCTGCAGTAATATCTTTTGGGGGTGGGGGGAGAGACAGGGTTTCTCTGTGTAGTTTTGGTACCTGTCCTAGATCTCGCTCTGTAGACCAGGCAGGCCTCAAACTCACAGAGATCCGCCTTGCTCTGCCTCCCGTATGTTGGGATTAAAGGTGTGCACCACCACTGCCCAGCTGCAGTAATATCTTTATCTGCTTGCTATTTTTCCCTGTCCCTGAACCAGAGGGGCAGCCCGGACCAGGATGGAGTTTTAGAGAAGCCAAAAAGTATTGTTTACTCTGTTGAATCCACTGTTGTTTGGGAAAAGGAGAAAATTGTCAATTAAGTCTGAAATTATAATTTCACTGGTGGTTTGAACACTCTCCTGCCCTAAATGCTCCTTCCAGTTTCTTAGACAACTAGAACTCAGTTGATCGCATTCTGTCTTCTACAGCTGTGGATCGGGTCCTCCATCTTTCCTTTTCTCAGGTCTTGGTAACAATGCCTAATCTGTAATACAAGGATGATACTCTGTTTTTGGTACTGTGCCTATAAAGTATTCCTGGAAGAGAAAAAGAGAGGTGTCCCCACCCCCCCCCCCAAGCCCACTCCAGACATTTGGTACTTAGGAATTGGAAGTACTTAATGTAATGGAAAGAGGAGGTTCACACAGTTCTTAAGCTAAAGGGTCCATGTAGATACAACACTCTTGAAATTTCAATTACAACTAGAGACTTGAGCTTGGGACCAGAGAATGCTTACTAAATGGTAATTGCCATCTCACCTGTCTGCATGCACCGTGATCTGATACCTTTGGATCCCTGTCCCTCATTCTGCCCCCGAGAATTATTTTAGACGTCACTTCACCTACTTTACATTATACAGGAACGTTCTGAGGACACTTGAGCTCAAGCTCACCATTACTCGGCACTAGTTTCCAAGGAACACAAAGCAGTCCGTGACATGATCCAGCCTCTCTCCCTTACAGACAGATGATCATGTAGATGCAGGGTCCAGGCTTTTTCCTGTGTAGAAATCTTCCTGCAGCTTTTATAATTTATAAGGTAATTTAATAAGGTCAGTAAGCTGAGCTGGGTATCCTCATTTGTAGTTTTTCAAAACCTCAAAAATAATAGAATCACGAGCTAGGCATGGTGGTACATGCCTGTAATCCTAGCACTTGATATGCTGAGGCGGGAAAATTGCCAGTTTAAAACCAGTCTGGAGCCAGGCAGTGGTGGCACAACCTTTAACCCTAGCACTCAGGAGGCAGAGGCAGGTGAATCTCTTGAGTTTAAGTCCAGTTTGGTCTATAGAGAGAGTTCCAGGATGGCCAGTGGTTCAAAGAAACCCTGTCTCAAAAAACAAAAATAAAAATAAAACTAGTCTGAGATACCCTGTCTTACAGGGACTCAGGACTCACCACTATCTTGAAACCTTGGTAGTAGAGGACTAATTTGAACATTCTCATGATATGACAGCAAACAAATCCCCTTGACCCTGATCTCAGCCAGAGAATATGAAAAATAAGTAACATTTGTGGAGTTTAAAATGTATATTTATTTTTGCAGTACAGGGGTTGAACCTAAGATCTTGCATAACCCAACCCGGTTCTCTGTAACAGCAGCCATCTCTTCAGCACCCATATTTTCCTTTTTCTGTTTCTTTTTCTTAATAATTTTATTTTTATTTTATGTGCATTAGTGTTTTGCCTCCGTGTATGTCTGTGTGAGGGTGTTGGGTACCCTGGAACTAGAGTTACAGGCAGTTGTGAGCTGCCATGTGGGTGCTGGGAATTGAACCCAGGTCCTCTTGGAGAGCAGTCAGTGCTCTTAACCGCTGAGCCATCTCTCCAGCCCCAGCACCCATTTTTTTCTAACAAGGAATTAAATGTTGGCTAGGAGTGAACTTTAAGTTGCAGATCATTGTAATATTGGAGCTAGAATTGTCCTGATGCGGGAGGGATGCTTGGTCTAATCCATGCACTTTCTCTAACCACTTCACTGTGTTTCTCAGGCTGAGAGACATTTCTTTCCTTTCTTGTCTTGCTATTTCTACATTCTCACCTAGTTTATTTTGTTTAGCATAACCAGAAAGATGCATAGACCATTAACCCAAAAGCTATAAAATGGTCTTTTTAGAGGGGCTGACAAGATTGACCAGTGAGTACAGGCCTTCACTGCTAAACCTGAGAACCAGACTTCAATCCCCAAATCCCATTGACCTCCGAGCTCTGTGTTCACACCATGGCGTGCATATGTACACACATATTAAATAAATAAAAAAAAATTTAATTAAGAAATGGTCTTTAAAAACTCATAAAGCTAGAGAAGAGATAGTACTGACTGATCTGGGGGAGGCTCCCCCTAGTTTATAAATGGAGGTGTTTGGATACATTTATGGGGCAAAACATTTTTTGTGTGGTTTCGGGTTTTGGTTTTTGATAACAGGGTTTCTCTGTGTAGTCCTGGCTGTTCTGGAAATCGCGTTGTAGACCTCAAACTCACAGCTCAGTCTGCTTCTGCCTCTTGCTGGGATTAAAGTTGTACGCCACTGCCCCTTGCTTGGGTATTTTCTAAATCCTTTTTTTCTGTTGGGAGTTGTTAGGGATTAGACACAGGCCCAGGCAGCGGCCTGCAAGCTCGGGGTGCTGAGGTGAAGAGTGATGCTTTTCCTACTCCTGGGCTAAATTTGATTTGAAATCTCTTGAGTCAGTTTCAGGGACTTAACAGCTCTGTTCTGTTTTTCAGAGAGACGGTTGCCCAAAGATTGTCAATTTGGGGAGCTCTAAAACAGACCTGTTCTACGAACGAAAAAAATACGGCTTCAAGAAGAGGTGATAGGTGGGCGGCTCCTTCCTCCCACATCAAGCTGTTGCAGCTGCCAGAAAAGACACCTACTACCACCAGCAGAGACCGGAGCCCAGTGTCACCAGAACAGCCTACTAGAGCCAGTGTCCTGACCCCCGACCCCTGTCTCTCCTCACCATGCCGGTGGGGATGGAAGAGGGGTCTTGACAGAGCGCTCTAGCAGACTGAAGAAAAATTGCTAGGTTAGTTTGTAGTTTGTTTTGTTCTAGTTGGAGAAGCAAGGCTCTGCTCTCTACTTCGATAGATTCTCGCGACACCAAAAGCTTCGAAACAAGTCTTCTGTCTGCGGCCTTGACAATGAAGCCGCTGCAGGCAAAGCATGGCCTTGCAGCAGCTGTGATGGCGGTGGTCTTCTGTGGTCTTCTGTGGCCCTCAGTGTGGCCAGGAGCCATCAGAACAGTAATGTGATGTGACACTTCCGGGGGGGGGGGGGGGGGGGCGCTGGCTTCATGTTTTTTTCCGTCTTAGAAATTGGAAGTTTCTGTTGTTCTAATAAAGTTGGTGTGTATTTTCTGGTAGTTGGTTGCCTTCCCCATTACCTTGAGATTCTACTTTGTAGTCGTCCAGGTTTGGGTGAGTGAAACTATAATAGAGGCCATGGGGCTGGTGGAGTGCCTTGTCTTCTTACTGCCCCTGGGGAAAAACTTAGAGGCCACCTGTGCCTTTTACTGAATGAGTCCATTTTAGCTTTATTTTTTTCTTCCTATCCAACTTTTTTTGTCTCACTCATTAGCTCAGGCGGGCCTGGAAATTGTTGCAATCCTCCTGCCTTAGCCTTCAGAGTGCTGGCATTTCATATGTGAGTAACCATACCTGAGCTTTCTAATATTGATTTCAAAGAGATATCCTACATTAATGGTGAAGAAAATATGATTCAATTAAATTGATAAATTAGAAAAACTGTACATATATATTTATTTAAAGGGATAACTAGAAACTTTTCTCAAAACTAGAAAATTCAGCCATACTCATCTACTTGGATCAATTCATTTCTGCCTGCTGAAGTGAGAATTTTCTGGGGTGGTTGTTCCTGCTTGTTGAGATGTATTAAATAGGTCTTTTAGTGCTATAGATTTGGGTCCTGAAGAATCTGTGTACTTGGTCTTAATTTATGCTGCATCTGAGTAACAAAACCGGCAAGAAATAACTTTATGTATTTATTTAATGCGCATTGGTGTTTGGTCTGCATGTATGTCTGTGAAAGTGTCCAATCCTCTGGAACTGGAGTTTCAGTGTTAAGCTACCACATGGGTGCTGGGAACTGAACCTCAGTCCTCTGAAGAGCAGCCAGTGCTCTTAACCACTGAGCTCTAGCCCTGAAATAACTTCTTTTTATTGAGGGTTTTGGTTTGGGTCAGCAAAAAAAGAGAGCTCTTAGTCATATGTGATGTAATGAGTTTAATTAAGACAGTCCATGTCTTGAGAGAATGACATGAAGGAGAAAACAAAAACATCTATTACAAGCCACAGGATGTGCAAAGGAAGGATTCCTGGGCCAGCTTGGCAAGCACTTCCCAAAACCAGGATGGGTCTGGACCACAGGATAAACCTAATCCTGAAGGCTACCAAGTGCTTTGCTCCCATGTCACCTGGCCCTTCTACCTACCCTCTTGGTGCTGTGGCCACTGGGCCCTTCCTCAGAGCCTCGACTTCTGCTTTTGCCTCAGTCTCAATGTGACTTATTTTTTAGCCTGTTGAGCCTCTGTAGTGTTCCTGCTTAACTAACTCTTCCCACTCATCCTTCAGACCTGCGCCAAATACATCCTCAGGTGTCTCCCAACCTGCAATCTAATTTCCCCTTGTACTCCCACGTAGCATTTTCTGTGTGTTCCTGAAGCATTTGGTGGTTATTAACCATCACCTTGTAAGCCATGTTCTTCCCAGGGGATGGCATGTTCAATGTTGAATTCAAACAGCCTTGAAGGAAGCAGGCAGATGAGGGTAGGGCGTGCAGGACAAGTGTGTGCTGGGAAACTGTAGAAAGGGAGTCTGGAACCTAGGGTTGTGTTCAGGGAGCCTGGAGCAGTTCTAAAGTACCAGGAGAAACAGAAAACAGCATCATTTACACATTAGGGTTTGTAACTGATTTTTTTGTTGTTGCTGTTTGCCTGTTTCCAAGACTGACTCTTCCTATAGAAGCTGGGCTGCTTCCTCCAGGCCTTGGAACTTCTTTCGACCCATCCTACCCAAGTACTGAGATTAGGCATGTGCTGCCATGCCCAGCTTGTAGCGTATTCTTTAGTAACTTCAAAAATCTTTAGTTTAGATATGTAACAAATGGGGGGTGGGGGCGAGGTTCTATTGCTTATCTTTTTCTTTCTGGTGGTGTTGGGGATCAAACTCGGGGCTTGTGCATGTGTGACTTACCACTGCAGCATATCCCCGGCCTTTATTGACCACGTGGTTATGTCTTACATCTACCAGGGTTTGGGAAGCCACTCTTTAGTTGGAAGGAAATATCCCCGAAGCTGCACTATTCTGCCTCAATGGAAGGCCACTAAAAGAGCCTTAGGGGAGCGTCCATCCATGTTCAGAAGGATCTCAGAGGGCATGCTCCCTTCATGATGGGTTAGTGAGCAAGTTCTACTCAGCTGTGGAATCTCTCTCTCTGTCACCTAATATTCTAATTCTAATCCCACCGGTGCTTTGTTTTCTTTCTGTTGATCACTGACCGAGAGAAAATAGAATGAGTTAGGAAGACCTCCAGTGTGGTCATTCAGCGGGAGAGTGCTCTTTGGCATAATATTTATTAGCTCCTGGGTTCATCCCCCAGTACAGCAAGTAACTAGCAACTGGATAAAACTTTTTTTTTTTTTTTTGGTCTATCTTGGGCATTAGAATAATTCACCTTGAATCCCAGCACTTGGGAGGCAGAGGCAGGCAAATCTATCTATGTGAGTTCTAGGCCAGCCTGGTCTACAGAGCATGTTCCAGGACAGCCAAGGAAGGCTATAAAGAGAAACCCTGTTTGGGGGGAGGAGTGGGGAGTATTTACTCTTCTGGAAAAATCTGAGTTCATTTCCTATATCATCACCTATATCACAACCTCCTGTAACTCTACTTCCAGAGTAACTCTCTCCCTTTTCTGGTTTCCATGGGCACCTGCTGGCTGCTCTTCCAGATCGGGTTCTATTCCTAGCACCCACATAGTGGCTCACAACCATCTGTAAATCCAGTTCCCAGGGTATCTGATATCTTCTGGCCTCCATGGGAACTGCACCCATGTGGCACACCTGGACATATGTTCGAACAAAACAAGACACATAGAAATAAGTAAATCTTTAAAAACACACACATACTTGGAGGTGGTGGCGCACGCCTTTAATCCTAGCAATCGGGAGGCAGAGCCAGGCGGATCTCTGTGAGTTCGAGGCCAGCCTGGTTTACATAGAAAGATCCAGGACAGGCACCAAAACTACACGGAGAAACCCTGTTTCGAAAAAAACAAAAAAAGAAAAAATAAATTGTAGCAGAAATCTTAGATGGTCTTATTAATAAAATCAAACCTTAGGCCAGTTATTATGGTGTATACTGGAAGAACAGAGAGACAGAACAAGCCACAGCCACCTCACCTTAACAGTTCCTCAGCTGGTCTTGTTTCCTCAGACTGGAAACCTCTGAGTCCTCATCCTAAATGGGTCTCAGCTGAATTGCTGCTCAAAAGCCTGAATGCTTAACCAGGCCAAATGCTTCTAGTTTCTGGTCCTCACGCCTTATATACCTTTCTGCTTTCTACCACCACTCCCTGGGATTAAAGGCTCGAATTCTGGGATTAAAGGCAAGTGGCACCAAGCCTGGCTGTTTCCAATGTGGCCTTGAACTCACAGAGATCCAGAGGGATTTCTACCTCTGGAGTGCTAGGATTAAAGGTGTGAGTGCCACCATTTTCTAGCCTTTGTATCTAGTGGCTGTTCTGTCTCTGACCCCAGATAAGTTTATTAGGGTGCACAATATTTTGGGGAACATAATACCACCACAATAAATAAATAAAAAATAAAAAAAAAAACACGCACACTAAACAGTAGACCAGGGCAGGTGACAGGCTCCAGTAGGTTACCCTCTCATCACTACTTGTGGACCATGACAAGTGAACACAGATGTGCACACAAAAATATTTGTAATATAACTTAAAAAAAGTGTATAAATATACCCCTGTGTGTGTATATACAGACACAGGAAGACATTGTTATATATCAACATGCAGCTATAGTACAGTGTGTCAATATATATCAGAAAATACATCCACCAGATGTTGACCTTGGCCTTCTAATTAGCAACTTTAATTCTCTGAGAATTTCACACACATATAGACTATATTTTTATCATATTGCAGCTTTTTCGGGGTACAGGGTCTTGCCATGAGCCCTAGAGGTTCTGGAACTCACTACCAGACCAGGCTGACCTATATCTTGTGGCAATCCCGCCTTTACATTGTGAACACTGTGATGACAGAAATGGGCAGTAACTGCTACACCTCGCTTAGCAACTTGTAAAGTAAGGAAATTCCCAAGGAACCAAACTGAACTGACTAAGTTTCAGACAGACTATGTGTTACTGTTTTGATGTGTAGCTTTTTAAAAGCTTCAGAATTCTTTGCTTCGAGTAATTTTCCTGCGACCCTCAAAAAAAAAAAAAAAAACCTCAAATTATTTCCATCTATTACTGGATACTTGATTCCTTATTAATGCTGTCCCTAAGTGTCCACCAAAGCTAAAAATGTTTGTTCCTTTGAATACTGCCTTTTGGTGTCTTAACAAAACAATGGTTTGTGCTCTTGTTTACCAGAATTGATATAGAGTCGCTCTTTCCCAAAACTCAGATTTCTGTCATGGCTGTCCTTGCTTCTGCCCAGCAGTGGCAGTAGATGTTAAGAATCAAACAGATGAACTCTTTTCTTGGAGGACATCAAAGAAACAATATAAAAAAAATCTCACCTGATGTGTGTGTATGAAATTGTGACTCATCTTGGATTAATTGAGCCAATTACGACCAGCTTTACTTGTTACTAGTAATAGTGACTGGCATGATTGCTTTGCTCTCAGAGGGAGAGTTCTTACCTCTTTGCAGGCGCCAGAGCTGACCCTTGTGAAAGCATGGTGTATGTCTTTCAACATATGGTTATTCAAATGGGAGGAGACTCCAGAATGCTTGAGCAGTAATTCAGTTGACAATTAAGCCCTGGCAAGATGAAATTACACACTGGGGAAGAGAAGAAAATTTCTCCTTACCACATAACTCGAGGCAGCAGCAATTTACAAGGGTGATTCCCTCTCTCCCTCTATTTTATTCTTTCCTATTTATAAACTCAAACCTTTACTCAAAATTCCCATTTACCAAGGAGATGGGATTTTTCAGGGGTTTTTGTTGTGTGTAATGCTTTCAAGACCGATTCAAATAAAAGCATTAAATAAAAACAGAGGCGCACGGCCCTCCACATCCAACTGCCTTTTATCTGCATAAGCAAATCCTTGAGATACCCTTTGACAGTTCGTTCCAGCTCATCCTAAACTTTCTCATCATTCTGCCTTGGAAGGTTTCTCACTGGGAAATGCACACTAACTCGGGTTTGTAGGCTGCAATTTGGCCAATTTATCAAGATGAAAAATAAAACTGTTTTGCGGATTCAGACACTTTCGGGGAGGGAGACAGACCTGTGTGAGTCAAGCTTTACACACAGCGTTGTTTAAATTCCAAGATCTCCATGTTTTCAGAGATGAAGAAACCAATTCGGCGCCTTAAGGATAGCTGTTGCGCCGGGCAGTGGTCCCATACACCTTTAATCCCAGCATTTAGGAGGCAGAAGCAAGTGGATCTCTGTGAGTTCAAGGACATCTCGTTTACAATAGGGAGTTCCAGGACAGCCAGAACTGTTACACAGAGAAACCCTGTCTCGGAAAAAAAAAAAAGTGTGTGGGGGGGGGGGGGGAGAATATTTGTTACATTAAATCGAGAATACACATTAGGTGGCAAAACCAGGATATAAACACACCTATTACCATGGCTGCTTCTAATTAGCGACTACAAATACCAGCATGCCTTGCGATACCACGCAAATGCACGCTTCTCAGAAGCTGTAGCCAAAACCCAATCAGACGCCGCCTCTCCCTGCTTGCGAGCCAATGGGAGGGC
>CABHPP010058999.1:6583-48487 GCA_902168425.1 Peromyscus attwateri
AGAAAGAAAGAAAGAAAGAAAGAAAGAAAGAAAGAAAGAAAGAAAGAGAGAAGAAAGGGACATGCTGTGAAATAACCTTCTCAAAGACAAAATATTTTCTAAAAGTGTTGTTTGCCGCCGGGCGTTGGTGGCGCACGCCTTTAATCCCAGCACTCGGAGGGCAGAGCCAGGCGGATCTCTGTGAGTTCGAGGCCTGCCTGGGCTACCAAGTGAGCTCCAGGAAAGGCGCAAAGCTACACAGAGAAACCCTGTCTCGAAAAACCAAAAAAAAAAAAAAAAGTGTTGTTTGCCAGACCTGGTGACATAGACCTGTAATCCTGGGTTGACCCAAGAGGATTACAAGTTCAAGGCTTGCCTGGGTTTCAGGGTGAGCTGCAGACCATTCAGGGCAGTTTAGCAAGACTTTCTCTCAAACTAAAACAAAATACAGTGATAGAGTATGTGCCTAGCCTGGGCAAGGCCATGGGTTCAATTCCCAATGCCATACATGCATACAAGAGTTTAGTTTTAGCTTCAAAACATGGAGTCTTGAAAATATATCCATAACACCTATGTCCTTTAATAAAATTTCAAAGAGACTTTTTTGAGTGGGTACTATCTTTTCTCTTAGAGATATTCTCTCTCTCTCTCTCTCTCTCTCTCTCTCTCTCTCTCTCTCTCTCGTGTGTGTGTGTGTGTGTGTGTGTGTGTGTGACAAAAAATTCAGAATTTCAAATTTCCTAGAACAACAACTCAAAGATGTTCCACCAATAGTTACAAATCCTTAGTGAAGTAAAAATGTTTATAGGACGAGAAAGAGGAGAAGGGCATTGGTTCCTTTCAGGGTGGTTATATGAAAAGTATTTTAAGCTTTGTACATATGCACTAATTGGTATTTGTGCCAATGCTTGAACATTCTTAACTTGGATAGTATCCAAGGTGGCCCTCCTGCCACAGGAACCAGGTCAAAGTTTCTGGTTCAGTTTACTGCATATTACCTCTGGGACACCCTGACCTGATGATCTCCCCTAATTACCTAAGCCTGGGTTTGAAACCAAGCCACCTTCAAATAATGAACATCAGCTGTGCACCTTGATAGAACATTGGTGACAGAGAATGAGACCATTCGCAGAAGGATCCCTAGGGCATAAACTGACTGCTCGGAAGTCATCTACTCTGTCCTCAAAGTCCTTTCTTCATTACTATAAGATCTACTACCCTACCTCCCATGGTAGTTAATCTTCATTGTCAACGTGACTGGAGTTTAGAATCACTTGTTGGCAGTTCTCTGGGTGTGTCTGTGAGAGCTTTCCCCAAGGAATCTAATTGACAGAAGACCCATCTGGGAGAATAGGAAGAAGGAAAGTGCTAGAGAGGCCCACAGAAATCCACAAAGATACCCCCACAATAGACTGCTGGCAATGGTCGAGAGACAGCCCGAACTGACCCACTCTGGTGATAGGAGGGCCAAACACCCTAATTGTCGTGCTAGAAACCCCATCCAATGACTGAGGGATCTGGATGCAGAGATCCACGTCCAGGCCCCGGGTGGAGCTCCGGGAGTCCAATTATCGAGAAAGAGGAGGGTTTATATGAGCGAGAATTGTTGAAACCAAGGTTGGATAAAGCACAGGGACAAATAGCCAAATGAATGGAAACACATGAACTATGAACCAATGGCTGAGGGGCCCCCAACTGGATCAGGCCCTCTGAATGGGTGAGACAGTTGATTGGCTTGAACTGTTTGGGAGGCATCCAGGCAGTGGGACTGGGTCCTGTGCTCATTGCATGAGTTGGCTGTTTGAAACCTGGGGCTTATGCAGGGTCATTTGGCTCGGCCTGGGAGGAGGGGACTGGCCCTGCCTGGACTGAGTCAGGTTGATCTCAGTCCTCGAGGGATGCTTTGCCCTGGAGGAGGTGGGAATGGGGAGTGGACTGGGGGGAAGGGGAGGGGTACAGGAGGGGGGAGAACAAGGGAATCTGTGGCTGATATGTAGAACTGAAGTGTATTGTAAAATAAAATAAAATAAAATAAAATAAAAATTTTAAAAAAAAGAAGACCCATCTGGATGCAGGCTACAGCAGCAAAGCCCTGTAAGTGCCAGTATACTTCTGCTTACTTAGGGTTTCTATTAGTGTGAAGAGACACCATGACTACAGCAACTCTTACAAAGGAAAACATTTCATTGGGCTGGCTTACAGTTTCAGAGGTTTAGTCCATTATCATCATGGCAGGAAGCATGGCGGTGTGCAGGCAGACATGGTGCTGGAAAGGTAGCTTAAAGGTCTACATCCTGATCCGCAGGGAGCAGGAAGTAAACTGTGTGTCACACTGAGAGTAGCTTGAGCACAGGAAACCTCAAAGCCCGCCCCACAGTGACACACTTCTTCCAACAAGGCCATACCTCCTAATTGTACCACTCCCTGTAGGGGCCATTTTCAAACCACCACACCATCTCTCTGTGTCTTTCTGCTTCCTGACTGTGGATAACAATGACCACCAGCCTCAGATTCTTTCCATGACAGTTAGAGGCAGTCTCACCATCATGCCTTCAATTGCCATGATGGGTGCCTTCGGAAACCGTGAGCCAAAACAAGCCTGTCCTCTCTTAAGGTGCCTCTGTTGGGTATTTTACCCCAACAATAAGAAAAGTACCAAACTCCTCAATAAAGCACACGAATAAACAACCTTTGGCCACACTGTCTCATTAAAGCTGTGTCATGTGATTTCAGCCTCCTACGTGGCATGCTGAGACTCTCAAGGGTTTGGAGATTGCTAAAATGTTGAGAGGAAGGACCTCACACCTCACTGCAAGATGTGACAGCTTTCAAAAAATTTGCTGCTGAGAGTGGAGCATCTTCTGTTCTGACACGGCTTGAAGTAAAGAGGAGGGTGCAGGGCTCTGTCAGCGATGTGGTACACAGGGGCAGGAGGCATAGCTGTTACCCACAGCAGCCTGGGGACGTCCCCTCATCTTCTAGAGATCTCAGCCTAAGCCAGACTGGGAGTCATGGCTTTGATACAGAAAAGAATTTCAGGACTGCCCAGCATGAATAAAGATAAATAATTTACATAAAGGTATTTTAATATAGGCTGAAGGGAAGGGTTAAAAGAGAGGTGCTCAGAAGAAAGATATACCCCAGATCATAGGTGTGCACCTCTCAGAGAAAGAGCTGCACTTCCCTGTGTTTTATAATAGTCATGTCGAGGAGAGAGTTATAACCAATACGGTAAAAGGACACCTGCACAGTAAGCAGAGTGGACATCGGGCATTCTCAGCAAATGTCCTAGGAAATGAATGAGGCCCTTCCCAAGGTCCTATATATCTGGGCCTTAAGCTTGGGTTATTGCTATTTAAAATTAAATACCCATATATGGAAGACATATTGTCTCTATTTTGGCAGCCTTTACATGAAATGTTGATTGTGCTGAGATTGTTGCCTCTCAGTGGGCAGGGGCTTCTTCACCAGACTCCTAAGTGAAGAAACCCTTTCCTTTCTCATGTCCCATAACTTTTCCTGTCTCCCTAACTCCTGCCTCAGCTTTGGTTTTATCATGATTATGAAATGCAGCCAGGATAGAGTTTCCCACCTGAATCCCAGGGCTTGGATGGATAAACTTCTGGCTATCTCGAGGGAAGGAAAATTGGCTCTTCGAATTGGCTTAGCAAGAAGGGAAGAGGAAATAGTGAAACTTAACAGATATCAACTGTCAGTCATCAACAGTGGAGTCATGAATTTCTAGTAAGATCTACTGAGATCTGTCTCCCATGTTTGGGGAAAATAGTGGAAATGTGTCATGTGTTACAGACAGTGCTCAGTAGATCTTACTGAATGAGGCTTGTCCCAGACTTCTTTGAGATCTAGCAATAATATCTTGGATTTTGCTCAATGAGACAAGTTTTGGACTTCTGACCTCTAGAAATCTTAAAAAATAAATAAATTTATGGGGTTTCCTCAGCCATTAACCAAGTCTGTGATCCTGTAACAGCAGTGAAAGGAAGCCAATATCCAAGGCCATTTCTCCACTGGTAAAAATGCAGTTCTGCACTGCAGCAGGGCCAGTAGGAGTATAACTCAGCCATTTTGACTATGCCAGTCTCTTGGTCTCTTGGCCCAGGCCACCTCTCTTGGTTGGAGGCTGCTCTCTTGCTCTCCCTCCCCATCTCTCCTCTCATGATGTGGTTTAGTCTGCTGGCCATGTTCAGCCTGGACTCTTCCCTCTGCCAGCTCTCTCCTTTTTAATTAAAAAAAAAAAAAAAAAAAAAAAAACCTTCCCCACACTTTAGGAGTTGTCACGTCTGTGGTGGTATTGTGTTCCCCAAAATATTGTGTACCTTAATAAACTTATCTGGGGTCAGAGACAGATCAGCCACAATATTAAACATGAGGATAGGCAGTGGTAGCATATGCCTTTAATCCTAGCATTCCAGAGACAGAAATCCCTCTGGATCTCTGTGAGTTCAAGGCCACATTGGAAACGGCCAGGCATGGTGACACACGCCTTTAATCCCAGAAAGCGAGCCTTTAATCCCAGGGAGTGGTGGTAGAAAGCAGAAAGGTATATAAAGCATGAGGACCAGAAACTAGAAGCATTTTGGCCTGGTTAAGCATTTGGCCTGGTTAAGCATTCAGGCTTTCAAGAAGCACAGTTCAGCTGAGAGCCATTTGGATATGAGGACACAGAGCCTTCCAGTCTGAGGAAACAAGACCAGCTGAGGATCCGGCGAGGTGAGATAGCTGTGGCTTGTTCTATCTCTCTGACCTTCCAGTGTTCACCCCAATACCTGGCTCCAGGTTTGATTTTATTAATAAGAACTGTTAAGATTTCTGCTACACACGTCCTCTTCCTTTTATTTCATTTTTTTTGTTCGACTATCTGGCTTGGTTTCTTTGAGACCTTAGGGAAAAATCTATTTCCTTGACTTTTCCAGCTTACAGAGGCCACTAGATCCTTGACTTGTTGCCCATTCCTCTGTCTTAAAAGGCAGCCATGCAGATGTCTCTGGACTTTGACCTCTACACCCATCTTGGATCTCCTTCCTCAATTCTGTCCCTCCTGCCTCCCTAGTATAAGAACCATTTAGATTATATTTATTCTACATGGATAGTGGAGGGTAATCAGCTACCTCCATGCTCTGATGTTTATCACATCAGCAGTCTCTCTCATCATAGAATTATTCCAAGAATCTGAAGATTAAAATGTGAACGTCTGAAGAGCCATCAGTTACCCTACCTTATATCCATTAGTGATCACTAGAAATGCAAAGGAGAAACTGGGTGTGGTGGCATACCCCATGAGGAGTTAACAGATAGCCTAACTAGAAATGTAAGAAACCCATGTCTCAAAAAATGTCACCGTTAGGGGACTGGACAACAGAGGTAGTCAGGGTACACTATCATAAATGGTAGTGGCACTACCACCAAACAGTGTACATGTTCTGTGTGTGTGTGTATGTGCTCATGTGGTATATATATATTGGTATGTGTAGTATATGTGTGTGGTATATATACACATGAATATACTGATATGTACACCTGTGCTCATACTCTGATGATACAGAAGAATGGAAGATGTTTTGTTCTAACACTCCCTTCAGTACTCTTTTGAGACACAATTTCTCTCACTAAACTTGAAGCTACCTGGAAGCCAGCAGGCCCCAGCAATCCTGATCTCTCTACCTATGGAGTTACAGGCGTATGTGTGGCTGAGCCCGGCTTTTTACCTGGGTATTAGAATCTGAACTCAGGTCCTGATCCATCACCCCAATCTCTGAATAATTCCTGACCACTCAGCTTGTCATCAGGGACTTTTCAGAGATGGCCAGTGGATCCAGGAGGTGGATGACTGCCAATTCAGAAGGGAGGAAGGTTGAGTTTGACCCATGGTTTCAGAGGTTCTATGTCCAGGCATCATGGCAGTAGATGCACATAATGGAAAAGGCTCCTTATCTCATGGGGGAGGACAGAAAGTACCGTAAGACACATAGGAGGGGGAAGGAGATGGAAACGCTTTCCTCTTGGAATGGGATACACTGGAGGCTCAAAGAAGTTCTATTCTGTAGGTGCTGTTTTTATTTCAATAAGGATTCACCATGGCTGTGCCAGGCTTCTACAGGGTGTTGTCGCCATAACTCCAATCATAATGGAGAGCTTGCTTAGAGTCAAATGCTCAGGATCCATGAGCACCTCTATTGCCCAATACCCTAGTGTATAACCAGGAGCCACCATTCTAGTGGTGTACAGTGTGAACTGTAAAGGGCAGCTTCTCATACCAGGAGCAACTGATAACCATTGGGGGTGTCTAAAGACGCCCAGGAGGCTTGAGGCATGGTTGTTGCAATCTTGACAAGAAGTAATTTATGATGACACCAATGGTTGAAATGCACGTGGATAGATCCACTTAAAATGTGCCAATCTGTAAAAGCGTAAATGTGTATAAATAAAGCTTGAAGGTAAGAAACATACTCCCTCCTGCAAGGGCTGAGTGTGATAATTGTGTTTCACTGGGAATGATGGGGGATGCTGTACAAAGTGCTGTCCCCAGCTGGTGGCACCCTGTGGGGGGAGATACTGGAACTATAAGGAGGTGTGGCCTAGACAGAAAGTATCTGTCACAAAGAGGTGTGGTTTTGAAGGACATCTTGTCCCTAAGCTGGTCTTGTCTGTCTTATCCTGTTTCCTGGTTGCCATGAGTTAAGGAGCCATTAACGCACACATTTCCCCTGCTCTCACGTTTTTGCCGCATCTCAGTCACACAACTATGGTGATAACTGACCACTGACCATAGACCAACACTTCCGAACTCATCAACTAAAATTTTTTTTTCTCCTTTTAAAATTGTTTCTATGATCTGAATTGTTGAAACAAATGGGGGGGACTCTGAGCTTAGTGGCCTGAATCACTCCCTCATCATATTGTCAACTTGAAGCATTCAATTGGGCCCAGTCCTTTCCAATCTATTTTACAGTTGTTCCTTAAGGCAACAGTATATTAGAACTCTTTATTGGGTACGAAGCTAAGCACTGAGAACTGTTTTCCCTGTCTGTGTCATAGGTACATGCCCCTAAATCCCTGAAAATCACCGAGGTGGTGTTGTTGACATATGTGCGGCAACAGAATATGAATTCTATAGCATCATAGTTAGCCATGGGGGCAGGTAGAGTGTAGAACTCAACACATAGTGATGAACTTTCCTCAAATGAATGGTCCCCCAGTGAGCCCATTAGTGCAGAGGATGGAGGAATTCCTCTGAGCAGTCTGTGGAAGCAGGGCCAGTGCCTGACTGAAACACACAACCGACAACCATAGGGTAAAAGTCTTTTAGTGTCAACTGCTGTGCTAAAATCCAGACAAAATACAAGACTCATGGAGGTGTCCCAGCTTGAACTCATAACCGAGTGCCATTTTAACAAGGCATCAACATTGTACCCTTGTCCCTAAATGCTAATTACCACAAGTTTCCACTTACGTCAGTGAAATCCAACAGAGGTTTGCTAGGAGTTGGCAAATGGAGCACAAAGCCCCATGGCTCAAAGCACTTGTCCACTAACAGGCAGAACCTCAAAGCAGGGAGCAAAGCCACATAACCACACAGCGAACAGACATCAGGGGAATAAGGTGGAAGTGGTGTGGGTTAGGGTGGTCCACACCATCCTACTCACAGCAGTGATCATTCTGTGGCAGCCCTTTGACAGTAGAATTGCTATACCCCTCCCCCAAACATACACATAAAGATCCACATGGTGAAACTAAAGATATAACACATATACCTGGAGAGAATAAAACAAAATACTCATATTATACAGTGTTTACGAGCAATGAAAGAGGACAACCAAGCTGATAAAACATGGCCAAAGTGAAGTGAATAAAAATTGGTTTTATTTGGTGATATATATATATATCTTAGATTATATATATATATTAGATCCAGGGTGAGTAGAGCCAAGAGGAAGCCAGAAAAGCAAAACTCCTTGGGATTAAACTTGTGAACTTCCTACTATTATAACAGAACCAGTGTATAAGGGCCTGCAAGATGGCTGAGTGAGTAAAGATGTTTGCCGCCAAGTCTGACAACCTAAGTGCAGTCCCTGAGACTCACACGGCGGAAGGAGGAAGCCAGCTCCTGCAAGTTGTCCTGTAACCTATACACACACACACACACACACACACACACACACACACACACACTCACACACACTCACACATACACATATACACATATCACAGACATACACTCACACGTACACAGACACACACACACACACACTCACACATATACACACACATTCACATACACATACACACACACATTCACAGACATACACTCACATACACACACACACACTCACATACACTCACATATACACTCACATACACTCACACACACTCACACATACACTCACATACACTCACACATACACATTCACAGACATGCACTCACAAATACACACTCACATACACTCACACATACACACACATACACACACACTCACACATACACACACACTCACACACAAATATATTGAAATTTTTAAAAAGAACGTATGGGGTTTTCTTACTCATTTGCCCAGATATGTGAGCAGGAGGAGAAGAGCTTGAATGCACTCAGTGGGAAAACATCAAAACTGGAATCAAACTTTGTATTAAACCTAGTTTAAGAACCTTGACTCTAAACTAACTGCTTGTGAAAATCCTCTCTTGATTCACTGAGCGATAGTTTTCACTCCACATCTTAAAACAGGACTATCTACGATATCTAGCCGTTGATTTCATGAATCACCAGAATTTTCCCTCATGCCAGGGGGGAAGATTTAAACTCTAGATGTACAAATGATAAATGGTTAGAGAAACATCTTCAGGCTTCAGCAGAGTACAAGGCATGAATTTAAAATCCTAAAAATTAATTTATTCCATTTTCATGCTAGATGTAGGAACTACTTTGCAGTATTTTTTTCTTTTAAAAAAGAATGTATTCCTTTTTGTTTTAAAAGAAAAATTAAAAATCCTTGTGTGTGTGTGTGAAGGAGAGAGAGAGAGAGAGAGAGAGAGAGAGAGAGAGAGAGAGAGAGAGAGGAGAGGAGAGGGGAGAGAGAGAGGGGAAGAGGGGAGAGAGGAAGGGAGAGGGGGAGAAAGAGAGAGATGGGAGAGAGGGAGAAAAAGAGAAAGAACGAGGAAGAGAGGGAGAAGGAGGGAGAGAGAGAACAACCCTAGATCCATAAATGTAAAACAACTTTGAGAGAAATAAAGAATTTTGTCGTCATTGTTTTGTCACTTACCTATCTCAGGCGGGAAGAGGAGAAATAACGCCCAAATCGGACACAAACACAGAGACAGAATCTAGCCACCAGGGACCAACACTGATGCTGATGCTTTCCAGCCTAATTGCTTTTTATTTTGTTTCTTCCCAAACAAGTTAAAAGATTTCTTCACAATCAATGAACTCAACTATCCGGTCAATTCAACTTAGTTATTAAGAAGGAAAAAGCATTGAACTGACTACATTTAGATCCAATTGTGTCACAGGAGGTATTACACACAGAGAGAGGGGATTGTACATTTTCTTTGAGAGGAAATCTGGGTGGGAAAAGAAATGGATGTGTTAGTTAATAAATGTTGCTTTTCAAACCCGCTAATCCTCTCAGATTTCTCACTGTCTGGAAGCTTTGGGCTACATCAAAAAGGGAAACGCATTAGCCCTTGAAGCTGTGCTAAGGTTTTGTCAAAGTCACTTTTAAAAACCCAGTTCCGCCTGAAATTAGAAGTGGTGCCAGTCACCAGCTGAGGGCTTCCAGCAGGAACCCTGCTGTGGCATCTCAAAAGGTGCCATGCATCCAGACACTGGCTTCAAACCTGTCTCACAGTAATGAATCCCGCCAGCCAGGGCTGGGATCTGAAAGATGGTCACAGAAATCGTCCCCAAGGTAATTCCTGAAGTTGTCATCTCAATCTGACCAGGGAAAGAAGGACACCAGCTCAGTGGACGCCCCCTCTTGGGAAACATTTCCTAGACTTGGTCTTCCTCATAAATTTGTCCCTATGCCTCAGTTTATAAAGTTTTGTCTTGTCTAGTAACAAATAATATAAGTGAGTAAATACTCTGTATTTGTATGTCTGGGTCTGGGTTTCCTCACTCAGGATGATTTTTTTTTCTAGTTCCATTTACCTGTGGGTTTTAAGATTTTCATTTTTTCTTAATGGCTGAGTAATATTCCATTGTGTAAATGTACCACATTTTTTTATATATTCATCTGTTGAAGGACATATAGGTTGTTTCTAATTTCTAGCTACTCCAAATAGAGCAGCAATGAACATGGGTGAGCCAGTGTATCTATAGAAGGATGAAGCATTCTTTGCGTATATACCCAAGAGTGGTATAGCTGGACCTTGAGGTAGATCAATTCCCATCTTCCTGAGGAACTACTACACTGTTTTTCATAGTGGCTGTAGAAGTTTGTGCTCCCACCAGAAATGAACGAGTGTTCCTTTTACTCCACAGTCTCTCAGCATGAGCTGTCATTTGTCTTATTGATCTTATACTGACTGGTACAAGATGAAATCTCAAAGTAGTTTTGCATTTCATATCCATGATGACCAAGGATGCTGAACATTTCTTTAAATGTTTCTCAGCCATTTAATTTTTATCTTTTGTTAATTCTCTGTTTAGATCTGTGCCACATTTTTAACTAACAATTTTAACAATTTTAAACTCTTATGTTTTAAGAGTTCTTTATACATCAGGGATAGCAGCCCTCTATTGAATGTGTAGTTGGTTAAAAAAAAAAAATCTTTTGCCTTCCAGAAGCTTTTCAGTTTCATGAGGTCCCATTTACTAATTGTTGAGCTTAGTGTCTGTGCTGTCGGTGCTATTGAGAAAGACTTCCTGTGCCAATGAATTCAAGGCTACGCTCCACTTCCTCTTCTGTCAGGTTCAGTGTACTAGCCTTACATTGAGGACTTTGATCCACTTGGAGTTGAGTTTTGTGCAGGGTGGTAAGTATGAATCTACTTTTAATCTTCCACATACAGCTATACAGTTTAACCAGCATCATTTGTTGAAGATGCTTTTTTTTTTCCCAGTTTGTATTTCTGGCTTCTTTATCAAATATCAGTTGTTCATATGTGTGTAGACTTATTCCTGAGTCTTCAACTCTATTGCATTGATTAATGTGTCTGTTTTTATGCCAATAGCATGCTTTATTATTATTACTATACTTTGTAGTACAACCTGACATATCAAGGATGGGATACCTCCAGCAGTTATTTTATTATTCAAGATTTGTTTTCAAGCTATCCTGTTTTCTGTTTGGTTTGGTTTTTGTTTTGGTGTTTCCTAATAAAGCTGACAAATCATCCTTTTAAGTTCTGTAAGGAATTCTGTTGAAATTTTGACAGGGGTGGCATTTAATCTGTAGATTGCTTCCGGTTGGATGGCCATTTTTAATATATTAATTCTACCCATCTGCAAGCATGAGAGATCTTTCCATCTTCTGATACCTCTCAGTTGTTTTTCTTTAATGTCTTAAAGTTTTTCTCATAAAAGTCTTTCACTTGCTTGCTTAGAGTTACCCCCAAACATTTTCTATTTTTTGAGGCTATTGTGGCAATGCTGTTTCCCTGATTTCTTTTTCCGTCTGTTTATTATTTGAATATAGGAGGGCTACTGAGTTTTGTGTGTTAATTTTGTACGCTGCTACTCTGCTGAAAGTGTTTATCAGAGGTAGGAGTTTCCCAGTGGAGTTTTTATGAGTCACTTATGTACACTATCATATCATATGGAAATAAAGATACTTTGACTTTTTCCTTTCCAATTTGTATCTCACTGATCTCTTTCAACTGTCTTATTCCTCTAGCTAAGACTTCAAATACTAAATTGAATAGATATGTAGAGAGTGGACAACCCTCGTGTTCCTGATTTTAGTGGAAATGGTTTGAGTTTCAAATTTTTTCCATTTAGTTGATGTTGGCTATGGGCTTGCTGTAAACTGCCTTCTGTATGTTGAAGTGTGCCCCTTGTATCCCTAATCTCTCTATTACTTCTATCATGAAGGGATGTTAGATTTTGCCAAAGGCCTTTTTGCATCAGTAAGATGACCATGTGGATTTTTTTTTCACATGTCAAATGGGTCTGCCTTTATATGCTACTTTGGTCAATTTTCCCTTATACTTTTAATATTATTTCTTCTGTATGTTTAGTGTTTTGATTGTTATGTGCCATGGAGTATTTCTTTTCTGGTCCAGTCTATTTGGTGTTCTGGGTTATTCTTGAACCTTGATAGTATCACCTTCTTTAGGTTAGATAAATTTTCTTCTATTATTTTGTTGAAGATATTTTCTGTCCCTTTGAACTGGGTTTCTCCTCCTCCTTTTTCTTCTTCTTCCTCTATTACTATTATTTGTATATTTGGTCTTTACATGGTATCCCAGATTTCCTGGATGTTTTGTGCCTGGGCTATTTTAGATATAACATTTCCTTGGACCAAGGTACACATTTCTTCCATCTTGCCTTCAATACCTGATATTCTGCCTTTCATCTTTTGTATTCTTTCGGTTAAGCCTGCATTTGTGATTCCTGTTTGAGCTCCTAACTTTTTTCATTTCCAGATTTCTCTCACTTTGGGTTTTCCTTATTGATTCTATTTCTGCTTGCAAGTCTTGAACTGTTTCCTTCATTTTGTTACATTGTTTGTGCTTTCACAGGTATCTTTAGTAGATGTGTTCTTTCCTCTTTAAGGACCTAGAACATAAAGACTATTTTGAAGTACCTGTCTTGTACTTCAGGGTTGCTAGTCTCTAGTGGAAACATATTGTTCTGGCTGTTCTTGTGTTTTTACACTGGCACCTAAGTGTTTGGGTTTGGAATGACTATAACTATAGGTGATGATATCTGTTCTTGTCTTTGATGGGTAGGTGTTCCCTTCCTTGGTTTCTGTTGCTCTTTCTGGGTCTTAGGAGAGTGTGGTGACTGTGGATTACCTGGTAGGGAATGTGTCTTTCCAATTTCTAGTGTCTTCCTGAATATCTTTCTTCAGATAATTGAAGTTTTCATTGTAGAGATTGTTCCTGTCTTTGATTAGGTTTATTCCAAGATGTTCTATTGTCTTTCTGGACACTGTGAATGGGAATTTGTCAATGTTCTCTTCCTCCATCGTTTGTTGTTCGTGTATAAAAAGGCTGCTGATATTTATGAGTTGATTGTGCATCCTGAATACTTTGCTGACATTGTTGATTATTTCTAGAAATTTTCTGGTAGAATTTGTTATCTGTTTTCTTAATGATTATTAATATTATTAATCATTATTATTTATTTTATGAATGAATGATAATGTATCATATGATTATTAATATTCTTACTGGGGTAAGCTGGAATATCAATGTAGTTTCAATGTGTATTTCTCTGATGGCTAGGGTGGTTGACTTTTTTTCCATTTCCTTTTTGGCTTTTGAACATGGTCAGTTAACCAATTTCTTGATTGGGTTGTATGCTAGTTAATTATTATGTCAATTGACACAAATTAGAATCATTTTGGAAGAGGGAACCCAATTGAGAAGAGCCCACCACCACCAGATCAGCCTGTGGGCAAACCTGTGGGGCATTTTCTTTAATGGAAGAAACTGTTTATTTGAGATTGTAGCTCATTTTTTGATTGATGTGGAAGGTCCCTAATCATCGTGGGCAGTGCTGCCCCTGGGCTGGTGGTCCTGGGTGCTATAAGAAAACAGGATGAGCAAACCATGAGGAGCAAGCCAGTAAGCGGCACCCCTCCATGCCCTGTACATTAGTTCCTGCCTCCAGGATAGACTACTGCCTAGAAGTGCAAGCAAAATAAACCCTTTTCTCTCCAAGTTGCTTTTGGTCTCAGTATTTAATTATTGAAACAGAAACCCTGGGATCAGTTGTTTGACTTCTTGTTGCCTGTATTCTTTAGTTTTTCATATAGTCTAGATATTAATCTTGTCAGATGCATAAGTAACGAAGATTCCTTTCCCATTCTGTAGGCTGTTTCTTCAATTAACTGCTTCTTTTGTACTACAAAAGTTTTTCAGTATCACGAATTCCCATTTGTTGATTGCCGGCATTGTTTCCTGAGTAACTTAAGTCTATTTAGAAAATACTTACCAATGCCCAAATCTTAAAGAGTTTTCTCTACATTTTTTATACCATTTTTAGAGTTATATGTCTATATTAAAGTCTTTGATCCACTTGAAGGTAATTTTCATACAGGATGAAATGTGGGAAATTAGTTTTTATTCTTCAAATGTGGATATCCAGTTTTCCCATTTGTTGAAGATGCTGCCTTTTCTCTAATTTATAATGCTAGTTAAAAACCATGGGGCTTTACCATGTGAAAACCCACTGTTTTTATATTTTATTAAAAAGTTTGGGGTACAAATATGATTTAAAAACTGCATTGCACTTATGTATTAAAATCTTAAAAAGTTAAAAACATGTATAATAAAAAGTTTGAATCTTGGCACTCTGAGAAGTCATAGGTTTTAAGTAAAAATCCCAGTGCCTCCTGAGGGATATAGTTATTGGGGGTGCTTCCCAGATTCCCCAAATCAAAGCAAGGTACATCTTTGCTCTTCTCTCATCCACCAGAACTTGGAGATAGGACACTATTGCTAAGGATATCAAACATGGAGAACTCTCGCCTGGTAGTGTAAACCTGGCCCGGAAAGTCACAACCCTAGGGAAGAACTTACTAGTATTATTTTGATAAATGGGCATAGTATCAAACTACCTAGTACTTCCTTTATGGTCCCACACATGTGTACATAGGGAGGATACTACCTGGACTCAGTGGGTTATTAAAAAAAAAGAAAAGAAATGAAAAGGAAAGGAAGAGGAGGAAGAAGGCATTAACTTGGGAGGGAGATGTTATAGAGGAAGATCTGAGGGGGAGTAGATACGATCAAAATACATTGAATAGATCTATGAAATTCTCAAAGAATAAATAAATTCTAAAATTATAAGTAAACAATACACACAATTTTATGGCTTTAGCTGTACGAGTTCTGTTATCTGGGACTTCTATGCTAACCTATTTATCTAAATGCCTTGCCAGGGCCTCATACTACAACATTCATGTTACTGTGGCTCTGTAGTACACTATGAAATCAGGTGTAGTGCTACCCACAGTGCCATTCATTTCTCTCAGGATTGCTTTAGCTGTATTGCTTCAAAAAAAAAAATCCCTATCTCCTTCAATCAGCCCCTTCCTGTTCCTGGTGACCCATTCCTCCTCTCAGCTATTCCTTATCCTATTTTCATGGTGTGTGTGTGCGTGTGTGTGTGTGTGTGTGTGTGTGTGTGTGTGTGTGTTAATCAGGAATTTTATTACTGCTTCACTCTCATGCTTATTGTCAGTCTTTTAAAATTGTTTGTCTCATTTTGGTTTAACCTTGGTAAACGGTGTGCCTCTAGAAATTTATCAATTCCTTTCGGATGTCTCAATTTGGTAAAATATAGGCTTTTAATGTCATCATTATTTTCTGAAATTCAATGATATCTGTTCTAATACCTCTTCTAGTGTTTTCTTTAATATATGTGTATTATATATTATATATACATGTAATATATATATATATATATATATATATATATATATATGGTGTTTCATATCCTCAGTCGGGTTTACTCCAAGGTAGATTTTGTATTTTGAGGCTACTATGAATGGGATTGCTTGCCTGATTTACTTCTGTTTGTTATTGGTGTACAAGAAAACTATTAAATTTTTGCATGTTTCCCTTGTATTGTGTCACATTGCTTTTTAGGAGGTATGAAGATCTTTGTGCTAACAGATAAGCAGCAGGGGATCCTGGAATGTTAAACACACAGGGAAGGAATGCATAACCTCTTACCTGCCCTAAAGACTGGAAACAGACATGTTTAATAGCCCAGTGTGACCTTTGCTCTGTGTGGCTGGAGACTTCCCTGGCACAGAATCTACCCCCAGAACCTTATAATAAATTATTTTTCAGTCAGTCTTTCAGAGCATATCTTTATAGACTTTACAATGCATTTCACATCTGATCTGTATTTAACTCACTTTGTTCCTCAAAGAGATACGTGTATGCTTTGTTGCAAACATAGGATTGAGTCAATTATCACCAGAATAAGTTTGTACCAAACTGTACTGTGCTTAAACATGCCTAAAATAAACTATGTGGTGTCAGACACCAAAAGTTTGAGCCAACACTGGCTACTGAGTCATGCTGAACCAAACTGCCTCCTTGTTCCAGCTCCTCCCCACAGGTTGTCACTCTCTAGCTGTGGAGGTCACAGAGCTCACAGCACCTGGTGAGCCAACATGTGGGCTTGAGCCTTGGAGAAGTTAAGACGATGTTTCTTTAAAACAGAGCAGAGGGTAGGAGATGAGTCCTCCTGCCCACAGAATCATGAGTGTGGGTTCCTCTCAGTCTTCTGAGGCAAAGCATTTTATATAGTTATTGAGATGCACGTTAAGATCCAGGGAAGCAAAAATATTCATAGCAACAGCTCTAAAACTTTGTATAAGTGCCTGTAAAATTCAATCCTTGGTTTCCTGAACAAGGAACCATTGATGTTGAAAATTGGAAATGCATAACAGCTGATGTAAAAAGAGCTCATAAAAGGGGGGGGGAATAAAAATCCTTGTCAACTATTTGGCAATCTGGACTGCAGTAATGCTTGGATCCATTCCAGGAGGACTGTAGGATCCTCAGAACACATCTTGGCAAAGGGTCAGGCAGGCCGAGAAGCTGATTGGCTATGGCCCCTTGCATTCACCCAGGGAAAACATTGGGCTAAGGAATGTCAAGGCTCCATCATGGGGAAAAAATTAAATAGGTTCAACTTCTAATACAGGAACAATTACAACTAAGACACACAGAACCTTCAGTCAGTGCTTGGAGTTATCCTAATTTTTGTGATTCCTGAAAGGACAAAATACATGTCAACTGTTATATGATCTCAGGAGCATAAATGCTACTATGGAAACAATGGAGGTCCTAGAGGCAGGGCTTCCTGCTCCTACTGTGCTTTCTCAAGGACACTACATTATTATGCTTGGTTTAAAATACTGCTTTTTCTCTATTCCTTTACATCCTAATGAGAAGGAACATTTTGCATTTTGTTCCTCCTTTACATAATCTATAGTCAGTGATCCAATATCATTGGAGAGTTTTATCACAGGGGATCAAAAATATTACCATTGTATATCAATATTATATACATAAAGCACTTAAACTATGCAGATTAAATTCCCAATGCATTAATCATTCACTATATGGATGGCATGCTCTTCTTCTCTTCATCTAATCAGTACTTAAATGAGTGCTTAACTTTCTTGGTAAATAAACTAAAACCGCAAAATTTAAACATAACTCCAGATGAAATACAAAAGCAATCACCTAGCAATTATTTAGAATATATTATCACTCAACAACAAATCTACCATCATCTTCTCAGCTTCAAACTTCCCAAACAATGTACCCTCAATCGCTTACCAAAAATTTGGGGCCATGTCAATTGCGCATGTCCTTATCTGCCTATTACTTATAAGGATTTGTCTCTGCTCTTTAACTTACTTCCTGGAGACTCTCAGTTGAACTCTGTAAGAAACATAGCACCTGAAGTGGTAAGTTATTAGTTTGTTAAACAATACTTCTGCTAAAGCAGTAGCTCAAAGAATTAATCCCTTATTTCTTTATCAATTACTTATCCTTCCTTCTTCCCTATCACCTACTGGAATTATGTATCAACAAGATAACCGCATTATAGAAATTTATGCAAGTCAGAATTCTTCACAATGATCTGTATGTAACTCCTTATTTATAAGAAATTATAGACTTGGTAATGATGGGAAGGATGCCTTAAACAACTTATTGGTAAAGAGCCTACAGAAATCACTGTGCCATTAAATAAAACACACGTTGATTATTTGTTCTACACTGATAATAATTGGCAGGTAGCATTAGTATGTTACTGGATCTGTAAATAATCATTATCCTAAAGCTCCCCTTTTGAAATTTTTTTGAAGCTACACCATAGGTATTGCCTAAAATTACATCTAAAGGTCATATAGACCACTTTTAGTGCTTTTACAGATAGCTCTTCAGAAGGAGCTTATACTTATATATAAATTATACATCCTCCACAAAACTGCCTTCTCATCTTCTGTGGATCATAACTCTGCTGGCTGTGGAAGTCACAGAGACCCCTTCAACTCTGAAAGTGTGTATCAGTTCTAAGAAATTTTTTGGTAGATTCTTCAGTCTTTCATATAGAGAATCATTTCATCTGAAAACAGTAATAAATTTTACTTTTTTTTTTAATGGCTTTGCAACCTAGAAGAGACAGACACCAGCTGAGCTGTGTGGAAGAGTCTCAGACAAACCAAGCTGCCTGGAAGAGACACAAGAGCCTCTTCGGTCTGTCAAACAGCCTGCAAGTTATTCGGTAAGCTTCAAGTTTCTAAATTGTTTGGACAATCCATGCTAGGGTGAGCTTTTGGTGATGCAGCTGTCTCCAAGTCATTTCTGTTCCTGTGAGTAACCCCTTACCCATACTACTCTTAGTAGCATTATTAAAACTCACTGGTTCACTAACGTTGGAGTTTGGTGGTATTATTGCTTTTGTCTGTTGTTGATTTCATACCTGGAGTTAGTAGGCATTTGCTTACATCTTCTCAAGCATAACATCACAAAATATAATTGACACCCAAACAAGGAGGAAGTTTGGGTAAAGTAATTGCACTGTATTAGATATGAGAAACAAGGCATGCCATGAGGCTGAATAGCCCGAGGGTGGTGCATCCAAGGAGTGATCCTGACATGGCTACCTTTCCCTAGATGGTAAGGGGTCTTATGCCTTCGTGGTATGTAATTAGCTCCTACACCAGGTCCTGAGATGTGCAAGGGAGGATAAGTCCTATACCCAGAGGTAGTCCTGGATTAAGAGTCTTTAAGGGAAACCCTGGTGAGGCTGTCTTCCTCTATGTGGTATGGAGTAATATACCTTCTTAATGAGTTGCATCCAATGAGTGAGTATATAAGCACCCTAAAAAAGATTAAAAATTTAAAACAATTTTTGTGGTCTGTGAGAGTAACACAAGGGAACATGAGTATCATCAGGCCACCACAGAGGTTTTATGGCCACTGTTATATATAGAAAAAACATTAAATATAGGTATATACAAATAGTCAAGATGCCCAGTCAGTGGGAATTTGTTTGTATAAGAATGAACAAGATGGAGAGGCTGAATTCCTATCCCATCCTGATGATGGACTAAACCTCTGAAACTATATGCTGCCCAAATTAATTTTTTTCCTTTAAGAGTTGTCATGGTCACAGTGTCTCTTCACAGCAATAGAAACCTAACTAATACAGTATCTAAACTGCCTGAATAGAAACATGAAACAAATAGTAAAAGATCTTCTCTCTACACAGCTTTTGAGGCTAGAAGAGGCTATGGGTGCAGAAGTAGAAAATCTGGGAGACCTGAAGTCGTAGAGAAATCAGTCCCTGTTGGACTGGCTCATGTAAGTCATATTGCGAGGTCATGTGCATGTAAAATTGCATCCGTTTCTTTTAAATGTTCCAGTTTAGTGAGATATAACCCTTTAAAATTTGCTCATAAATTGTTTTCTGAATTTCACTGATATCTGTTAGTGATTGATTGAAGTAGAAGGATCAGCATCAGGACTTAAATATACAGTGCTCAGTTGGTGGAACTGTTTGGGAAGGATTAGAGGGCTTGCCCTTGTTGGGAGAGTTGTATCACTAGGAGTAGACTTTCAGTTTTCAAAAAGATGTATACTATTATCAGTGCTCTCTCTATCTCTATCTACTTACTTGTGGGTCAAGATGTAAGCTCTCAGCTGTTCCTGCCACCATGACTTTTCTCTACTACCACAGACTCTAACCCACTGAAACTGTAAGCCCAAATTAAACATATTCTTTTATAGGTTGCTTTGGTCATGGTGTATTGTTGCATATCTGATACTGCTAAAGTGGACAAGAATCTGAGACCAGATAGGTCATGAGCCTAGAGTAAAACCTACTGTTTATTATATAATGACATAGTATGCTATACCCGTTGATCTGAATATGATTCAGTGCTCATCAGAGAAACTTCTTGAAGTAGATGGAAATTAACACAGAAACCCACGACTGGACAATGTGCAGAGAGTGACAGACTTTGGAGCACTCATAAATGGGATATTATAATCAAACCCCTCCTTTTGAATAGGAGTAGGAATCTATGTGGAAGAGAAAGCAAAAAGACTGTAAGAGCTGGAAGTGGTGGATGAGTCCAAGGAAACTCTGTTACTGCATTGAGATTAATCTGTGTCTTTCCATCCAGCAGTGTCTGTATTATGAAATTTGATGGACTCACATTGAGTGTATGTAAATTTAAAACTGTAGTGACATTTTGATACATTGTTTCCTCAATCAATATGGAGTGACTTGATATTGACTGATTAATTGGGGCTTGAAATTCTTTTGGCAGGTATTATACTGTTACCTAGAAAGTGGAAAATAGTTTAAGAGCTGGAGAAATGGCCCAGCAGTTAAGAATGCATACTACTCTCCCAGAGGACCCACGTTTGAGAAGAGAGATAATGGGAACACCTCAAATTGGCACTTGGCCATAACAGTAGTAGGTTGTGATTTTTAAAAGACCAGAGAATTGTAAGATTTTAAGTCATTTTAAAAGAACTCCTGTTGAGAGGCTTGGTGGCTCCAGATCTTCCATGTACCAAACTCTAGGGAAGTCAGAGCAGGGTCATGGGACTATCATTATCCTTGAAATCTGGCAACCAGAATATCTCTAGCCTGCAGAAAGGGAACGCTACATCAGTACCTTGAAAGTACTCAGAAAGGTGGAAACCCATTTAGACACAGAATCTTCATAGCAACACAAACAGCTCCAAGGCAGGGTGCCCAACATTAGAAAGCACCACTGTGGAGTAGGACTAACATCCATAACCGGGTTCCTGAGTGACTTCCCAGAAGGAAGAACAGGACCTGCAATCTGACCCCTGAAGGACTGCCTAGAAATGTGACCAGCGTCTGGGATCTGATTATGAAGGCCCACCAACCATGGACCGGAGAAATGTCTGTTCAAGTCATTTGCTCACTTTTGATTGGATTACTTTGTTGTTAGTTTTCAGAGTTCGCTTCTGACTTCTCTGACATGATTTTCAAATATCTTCTCACATTCTTTGAAGTGTTTTATAAGGTCTTTTGATGTACCAAATTTCAATTTTCATAAAACCCAATGTGTCCGTTTTTGTTTTGTTGACTTGCCTATGACGTCGGTGTAAGAAGCCACTGAAAAATCCAGCATCATGAAGCTTTTGCCCTTTGTTTTCTAAGAGTTTTATAGTCTGAGGTCTTACATTTAGATTTCTGCTCCATTTTGAATTAATTTTCACATTTGGTATTACGCTTATCTTTTGGATGTGAATATCCAGTGTTCCCAGAGCCACTGACTGCAAAGACTGTTCCTTCCATGGCTGAATCCCTTTGTCACCATTTTTAAAAAACCATTTAACTTTTAACTATCTGGGAAGGCTTATTTCTAGACTTTTCATTTTATCTCATTGGTGTGTGGATTCGTCTTTATACCAATACCACATTGTTTTGATTGCTGTTGTAAGTTTTGAAGTATGCATCCTTGGCTTTTGTTTTTCTTGTCAAAGACTGTTTGGATATTTGGGTTAAATGTAATTACTGAAATGGGCATCCACTTATGGTTTTATGACAAAAAAGAAGCCCATTGTCCAATTAAATGTTTCAAATCAAAATATGCCAAATATCAGGAAGAGATAACATCTTTGAAGAAAAATAAGACATATTGGTGTTAAGTTGGAAATGGGATTGCAAAGCCTGAAGAAAAGTATCTTGAGGAGAAAGATGTGAAGTCTGAGTAGATGAGTAGATGAGAGAGAACACAAGGCAGAAGGAGCCATCTGGGAGAAGTTGGGAGACAGAAACTCTCTTCCAGTTCTGTTTGCAGAAAACATCAAGCAGGAGAAGTCATCTAGGATTTGAAATATGGTGGCATTCTAGACATGGAGAGAACAGGACAGGGGCACTAGGCAAACTGTGAAAGAAGTCCAAAAAAGTTGGCCCACGTGAAAAAGATTGGATGCCAACAGAGCATCAGATCTGAGAGTTTCAAGGACTTAGTCCCTTTCTCTGAAGACACTGAGGGAATAATCTTGAATCTGCCTGAGAGCAGGATACATAGTTCTGTACATTATTCCCTCTGCCTTTTATTTTCAGAAGAAAAAGATATGTACACCATGATATAGAAGACCATGAAGATCGCAAGTGATGTCACCTCTGCCTGGTCAAACAGAAGTATTTTCACTTTTCTAAAAGTTATTATTTTATATTCTGTATATAGGCCGGGCTCAAACTTGTGATCCTCCTGCCTCTTCCTTCCAATTATGGGGATTACAGATGTGTACCAGGAAGCCAGATTCCTAAATTTTCTACAAATTATAGTTGTTACTATTATAAGTAGGAAACATTATTATAGTAAGTAGTAGCATTATTATGGTCACAGAAGGATTTACAAGAGGAATGACTCAAGGGGGTGTTTTTCAGTGAGTGCTGAGTGGACAAGCAGACGGCACATGAAAGCATCGGCCCCCGTCTCTGGTAAGGCGAGGCCCAGTTACATATTTGAGAACAGGTAACAGACAGCTCTTTAGATGATGGCACTTCTTTCAATTTCACTCGGCTGTTGGCATCAGCCATTCTCTCTCTTCCCTAATTCAAAGCAGACAGAGAAACTGTCAAACTACAAACAACAACATCAAAATCTACAAAGCAGTAAAGTATGGCCATAAATGTATCCCTTTTACGTAATTGGGTCTAACAACTCAGATTCCATTCTAAAAGTGACAGGAGACTGAGTGAGTATTCTTCAAGAAGTGATATGCAAGTCCCAAGTTCTGAGACCACTTCCTCGGCGATGTGCATAGACTGCATCATTCCCCATCACATAGAGCAGGAAATATACCGCATAGGAGAGAGGGGCTTCCAACATTGTCAGGGATGGGGTGGTCCCCACACATATATTAAAGTCTGGGCCCACAGTATGATGCTCTCTGGAGACTGGACTTTAAGAAATGATAAGGGTCATGTGACTAGGGAAGCTTTGCCCTTGTACAAGCTGACAACCCAGAGCTTGTTCTCTGATCTGAGTGCACAGCAGGATGGCATCTGTCTGTCACAAGGAAGAGAACCCTCCCCAGAGCTCACTCATGCTAGACCCTTGTCTTAAACTTCTAGCATCCAAAACTACAGGAAATCAATGCCGGGGGTTAGGCTGGCCAACCCATGGTGTTTTGTTATGGAGACCCACACACTCTTAAGAAAACTTCCTCCCTTCTGAGTTCCTTCTGTCCCTGCTGTCTGCATCCTTTAGAGGGGGGATTATGTTCACCTGTGTTCTAGATATGGTTTAGAACTCTCCATTGCATATCTGGAAGCTAGAAGTCTCTTTTCAGAAAAGTGCTATGTGTATATTCATCTCCCAGTCAAAATAAATTATCAAGTAGCCACCATACCCTAACCATGCTACTGAGTCCTCTAGAAAGAGGCCAAGCACAGTGTCACAAAGCTCAAGATAGTCAGGGTACAGTATATTAGACTACACGTTTATCTAGACAAACCTAACAAGAAGAATATGCACTAGTATCACAAGAAGTGTTTCCTGCACCTGGGAAGATTTACTAAGAAGACCTCCCAGGTCCAGGAACCTGAGAGAAAATCAGATCTCCACAAATGAGGACCAAGCTTTGATTCTGCACAGAGGGAACAGTGTGATGCTGATTCCTGTGTATGTCCAGGGAACACTAAGCAGTGTGTGTGTGTGTGTGTGTGTGTGTGTGTGTGTGTGTGTGTGTACATGCACGTGTATATATGCATATGTGTGTGTGCATGTATCTGTATACATGTGTATATATGCACATGTGTGTGCATGTATGTATTCATTTGGGTACATGTGTATATATGCATGTGCAGGAATGCATGCATCTATGTACATGTGTATGTATGCATATATGTGTATGCATGTATGCATCTGTCCACATGTATGTATGTATACAAGTATATATGTTTGTGTATTAAAGTGGTTAGAGCTTATAACTGTAAAAACATGACTAGACGAACAAGTTGAGGGCAAGATATGAAGGGGTGTGAGTCCTGCATAAAAGTCTACACCAAGATTCTATTTCAAATTTTAGGTTTTAGGCTACTCATAGTAATTGTTAGTGGATTTTATTATCTCTTTGAGTATTCTATACAACGTGTTTTGATCATATTCACCCTTCCTCCCGCAAGTCTTCCTAAATCCAATCCTGTTTCCTCACTCACCAAATGTGTCCCCTTGTTTTGTTGTGGTTGGTTTTTGTTTTGTGCTGCCCAGATGTCCTTAGATGTGTGAATTTCTACTGGAGCATGGTCTACTGATCAAGGGCCACACTGTTAGAGAAAACTGACGCTCCTTCTCCCAGTATCTTACAATTGCCAGTGGCTCCTCAGCCAGGACTAAGGCTATGCCCAGCTCCCCTCTCCAGGCTGGGATTTGGTCTTTTGCACAGGTCTTGTGCATGCCATCAGTCACTGAGATCTTATGTGCAGATGCCCTGTTGTGTCCAGAAGACACCGCTTCTGTGTGGTCCTCCACTGCCTCTGGCTCTTACCATCTTTCTAAGTCTCTCACACAATGGTTGGAGGAAGGGGGAGAGTATATATGATCCATTTAGGGCCAAGCATTCTGTGGTCTTCTAATCTCTACACCTTGGCTGGTTGTAGGTCTCTGTGTTAACCACCATCTCCTGCAAATGGAATCTTTTCTGATGAGGGTTGAGAGACGCACTGCTCTATGTATGTAATGATCAGTCATTAGGAGTTGGTTTAATACTATGTTCATTTAGTGAATTAATAGTAGTGGGTGTTCACAGGGATTTTTAAGCAAGGAAGTGAACGAGCTAATCTTTATTTTGAAAAAAAAAAACAAATCTCTAGAAAAAGAGCTCAGTATCTAACACGGAGAACCTAGATTAAAGAAAATTAACAAGAAACTATCCTAAAGAAGCACCTATGAAGGAGGGGTGGGCAACTTCATGGAAATGTCTGCACATGGAAGCATATGCTTGTAATTTACACATCTAGCACTAGCATATGATGGGGTGGGGTGTTTGTTCACCCATTCCGTGTGTGTGTGTGTGTGTGTGTGTGTGTGTGTGTGTGTGTGTGTGTAAGAGAGAGAGAGAGAGACAGACAGACAGACAGACAGATTTTGCATCAGAGCCACATGGGACTATAACAACAATCTGGGGGACAGCAAGGATTCATGACAACAGATGTCCAGTAAGTAAGGACATCTAAAAATCTATTTGCAAGAGGAAGAGAAAGCAGAGAGGGAATTTTATTACTTGGCATTTTAAATATTGAAGGCAGTTTCAGATGAGAATTCACAATAGTCACTTGTGATTAAGCTAATTCATGACATACAAAGAAGTGAGTGTTCTTCGAGGAAATCATGTGGAGGTACTGAGTTATTAAATGGGTCATAAAGAATGTTGAAGCCACCCAGGATAAGGACATGGACTGAAGAGATGGGGCAGACTTCAGGAAAGTACTGTCACCCTCAGAGAGCATGTGCAAAGACTTTGCCAGCACACAGATGATGGTCCAAACAAACGAGGGAGCTCTGACTTGAGTCATTTCCGTAGTACCATGAATGCTGCAGAACACAGAGTGATAGCACAGATGGAAACCAGAAAAGTGCCGGCCCCTTCTCCTGGTCTTACATGGCTGGTGCCAAGCCTGGTACTCTGCTCTCAACCCCAGGACTAGGGCAGCCATGATTCCAGAAGCTCCTACTTTGGTGTTCCCAAACAATCCCACTCTGCCCTCTGAATTCAGCACACTTCCCTGCACCTTCAACCTTTAGGAATGTCCACCCCCATAGCAAAGCTGTTACACTGTCACAAGATAAACATTTCTGGTATATGATACCTTCGGAGTCTTCTTCCTACAAAAGTCCTGATTCTTTGTTTATGGGATGGATATTTGATACTGTCTTTATTACTATCAATAATCCATTTCCTGGTTACTTCTCCTAACTTCATTTCGTTTCTTGGATCCCAGGATTCTTTTGTTCCAGTATATTCCTTTCCTCATCCTTACTAAATTCACCATCCCTTAGAGGAATGATCCAACACCCAAGCTGTTCGGTGCCTTGAACTCCTCGCCTCCACTCCTCAGAATCCACCCTTGGTCACATTCTACATCCTATCACCTCCAGAAATTAAATGCATCTAGATTGTTTTTCAAATACACTCTCAAGCATGATTTTACCTTTAGCTCATTTCTCAGGTACCTCTGCTTTTACAAGCCAGTGACTATTATTCATTAGGACACGAGCTCCCTCAGGTTAAGAATTATTCAGCAATACAGCTTCATTATAATGGTGTATAGTTTCCTCAATCAATCTTTAATTTTAGGGATCCTAAAACACATGTACACCCAGGTTCCAGTGAAGACAAGGGTATTGTCTTAGTTTTCTTTTTATTGCTGTGATAAAACCATCACCAAAAACAACATGGGGAGAAAAGGATTTATTTAAGCTTATAGATTATAGTATGTTGTTGGTAAAACTCAGGCAGAAGCTCTAAGAAGGAACCCAAAGGCAAGAACTGAGACAGAGTTCATGGGAGAATGCTGATTACTGGTTGGTTCCCCATGGCTTGCTCATCTTGCTCTCTTACACAATCCAACATCACCTTCCCAGGTCTACAATGGGCTTGACCTTCCCAAGTCAATCACTAATCGAGAAAAGGCCCCCACATACCTGCCTACAGGCCAATCTGGCAAAGGCACTTCATCAATTGGGATTCCCCTCTTCCCAGATATAACTACGTTTGTGTCAAGTTGACAAAAAATAGCTATACAATTGACCCCTTGCCAACTTGACACACAAACATATCAGTATTAAATCATAACATTTCCTTTCTTACTTGTCCCCCAAGTTATATATTAATATTAATATAACAGTATAAAGTATAAGCAGCATTAAGTCTCTCAGTCTTTAAACATTTTCAATACTTCAAAAGTCCGACTTCTCTTTAAAAGAATCCAAAGTCTCTTTTAATGCCTCTCAACCACAGGCTCCTATAAAATCAAAAGTAAATTACATAATTCGTATTACAAAAGGTAAGAATCGGGGTACAGTCACAGTCAAGGCAAAGGGAAGTCAAACAATGTTAATTGCTTCATGTCTGACCTCTGAAGCTCACCATCTTCTTGGCTCTACTAATCTTGAGCAGCTCCACTTATCCAGCCACAGTATACACAACTTGCATTGCAGGCTCAAGCCAGTTTCACTCCACACCTGCTGCCATCCTTGGCAACTGTGGTTATCCCACAGGCATGGCATCTCCAATATACTGGGGTCTCCACAGGATGCGGCTTCCCCACGTCTCAATTTCTTACCATGACTCCTTCAGTTGTGGAGTTTACACTGCAGTTGAGACTACACGTTCACCAATGCTCTCCGAACTTCTCATGATGCCAAGCCTCAGCTGCTCTCCATGATTCCTTCATTCCCTCAAAACTTCTACCACATGGGAGACCCTGACACATCCACAAGCTCAGCTGCCAACATAAGATGCAGCCTTGACACGTTCTGGACCCCAGCTTCTGTGTGCTGACCCCGAAGAGATACTCCAAGATGATTTCAGCTCAACGATGTTGGTCTTTTCCTTAATCACAACTGATTTCTCACCCACGTCTAATCAACATTGATTATCCCAGTAAAGTAGAGGTTTCACCTCGGTGGTTCTGGTCTCTTGTTAATTACTGCTGAGTGTTCAGCCCCAGCTGACAAGAAATCAGAAGTTCTTAATTCAAAATATCACATGAGTGACCCTGATAAAGTCTTTAAGGAACTCTCAAACTTCCTTCTAAAAGTTCACAAGTCAGGCCTTCATCATATACACTGCTCTTGGCTTTATCTACCAAGTTCCCACAACAGCTCAGTAAGCTCTGACCACTCAATGACTTTCCCAACCCAAGTTCCAAAAACTTCTACAATCTGTGCTAAAACAGCACGATTTTGTTGAATATATTTTCTATGCCTTTGAGCTTGAATTCTCCTCCTTCTTCTATCCCTATTTTAATACTTATCTGGTGTCCCAGATTTCCTGAATGTCTTGTGTTAAGAATTTTTTGGAAACCAGGAGGTGGTGGCACACTCCTTTAATCCCAGCACTCAGGAGGCAGAGCCAGGCAGATCTCTGGGAGTTCGAGGCCAACCTGGGCTACAGAGCGAGATCCAGGACTGGCACCAAAACTACACAGAGAAACCCTGTCTTGAACAAATAAAAAAAGAGAATTTTTTGGATTTAACATTTTCTTTGACCAATGAATCTATTTCCTCTATCATATCTTAAGTGCCTGGGATTCTCTCTTCCATCTCTTATATTCTGCTGGAGATGCTTGCATCTGTAGGTCCTGTTCACTTATCCAGATTTTCCATTTCCAGAATCCTTTTAGTATGTGTTTTCTTTATTGCCTCTATTTCAATTTTCAACTCTTGAACTGTTTCCTTCACCTGTTGATTGTTTTTCTTGGCTTTCTCTAAGGGATTTACTGATTTATTCCAATTTTTTGCTTGTCTTTTCCTTGATTTCTTTAAGGGAATTTTCTGTTTCCTCTTTAAGGGCCTCTATCATCTTCATAAAGTTATTTTTCAGGTCATTCATTTCCTTCTGCTTCATCTGCATTTGGATATTCAGGTCCTGCTGTTGTAGGACACTGGTTTCTGGTGGTGCCATTTTGCCCTTTATGTTGTTGAATGTATTCTGGTGTTTACCCATCTGTTCTTCCAACTGGTGTAGGTGGTGCTTGTGCCTATAGGGTCTGCTGATGTTGCAGGAGACAGCTGTCCGAGAGGAGGATGCTGGGGCAGGTGTGGCTGGGCAGCCGAATGGGTCTTGTGGGAACAGAGTCTGGTGGGTGGGAGAGGTGGTGGTAAAACCTGAACCTGCCAGCAAATCTCTCATCTGCTGGCTAACTGCTGGGGTCTGCACCAGAGCAGTGGGGTTCCACCAGAGTTGGGGGCAGGGCCCAGCTGCCTTGCTGGGGCTGAGATGGGAGGGAGAGGAACACAGGATGTGCCCAGGGGGTAAGGGCCTAGAGATCAGGGCAGTTTACCTGGGAGATCATTCACTCACCTGTTTTTCCCCTGAGGACAACATGATCAAGTCTGTCTCAGCAATTTCTGGGACAGCTTGGTTTGTGTTGCTTTGATAAAACCTTAACCAACAGCAACTTGATGCAGTCAGAACAGGAACTCAAGGCGGGAACTGACACAGAGACCATGAAAGAATGTTGACCACTGACTTGCTCTCACAGATTAGCTCAGTCTGCCTTCTCATACAACCCAGGACCACCATCCTGGAGTTAAACCACCCACAGTTAGGTGAGCCTTCCCTTATCAGTCACACATAAAGAAAAATGTCCTATGGACTTATCTACAGACCAATTTGGTGGGGGCAATTCCTCAGCTGAGATATCTTCTTCCCAGATATGTCTGGGTTTGAGTCAAGTTGGGAGAAACTAACCAACATGGATGAAGAATGAGGATCCACGAGGAAGAGGGAGAGGAAGACGAGAGCATTCAAAATAGCAAAGCAAACGTAATGAATGCTTACTACGTGCTATCTCTTGACCAGAACACAGAGATACAGACAAAGGGCAGCTAACCTTTAGAAACAGACAGACAAACAAAAACAAAAACTAAAAGAAAATGAGCAGACTTGGGGATTCCCTCACTTCCTCCCTTTAAAAGGCTCTACATCTTAGATGACTATATGGGAGGGGGGTTGTTTTTGAGATAGGGTTTCAATATATAGCCGTGGCTGGCCTGGAACTCATTTTGTAGACTAGGCTGGCCTTGAATTCACGGAGCTCCACCTCCTGAGTGCTGGGATTAAAGACATGCCAAGCTGTATTTGCCAGTTGTATTGTTGTTGTGGCCAGAGTCTGAGGAAAACAACTTCAGAAAGGAAGGCTTATTTCAGCTCACACTTTGAGAGGTAACAGTCCATCCTGACAGGGTGTGTGTGTGTGTGGTGTGTGTGTGTGCGTGTGCATGTGTGTGTGTGTGTGTCAGTGTAGAGCATCTAACATCATAGAAGTCAGGAAGCAGAGAAATGGAAGAGCAAGCACGTGTGTGGGTAATGTTCAAATGCCCTTGGTGAGAGGGACATGCCTGGCAGGGCACACAGAAGGGACAGAAAATGAGCAAAACAAAACAAAAAATACTGACATTCCACCTCAAGTTATTGCCACCCACAGCATAATGAAAAGCTTTAGTAATTCTGCAAAGAAAATCCTTTGAAAGGCTGCAACCTGTCTTAGCATTAAAATTGCATGACTATAGAAACCCTCTTCTCAATCAAGCTATATTTTTATAACCACTTGTAATTAACAATCCTTTGTTTTCCATTTTGAGGCTATTAGTGTTTTATTAGACTAAATTCCAGTCATATATTCAAGCTCCATGAAGCTAATGGGAAGCAAGTCCCTGTAACCACTGCCAGCCCCCAAAGGCAGGACAATACGAATGCTTGGTCCATTGGCCTCAAATTTAGAAATATGTGATACCCCTATCAGTGCCCCACTCCACCCTCCGTCTCAGATGAGCGAGCTCATGCTGTGGTTGAGTTAATGGCAGGAATAGGAAGACTGTTTCGATGAAGTTGCTTTCACGGTGTCAGGGACCAAGACTTAGCTATCAGTCGATTCTGTTCTGAAAGAAGATCTAGTGACTATCTTCAGAGGAAAATAGGAAAAACAGTCTTACATTTTGGAGACTAACTTGTGCCCCTGCTTCTCTGTGAGACACACTCCCTGGTTAGTCTATCCCTAGAACCCCAATATCCTAGCTTGCTTTACCCTCAAGTTCCACTCATGGGTATACATTATGCTTCTGTCAGGTGTGAAGCCAGAGGGACCAGAGCCTCCAAAAAAAAATCTGTTCTTAGGCTACTTTGGCATTCCTATATCTCACCCTGGTGGCATGGTCTATGGTTGCCATGGCAATGATATCTAGCAACAGTGCTGGGCAGCCTTCCAGGAACTGAGGTTGGAAGCAATGGAGCTAAAATACATCTGTCAGAGGTAATAAAGAATTCTCTGTGTAAACGTTTCTATGAGGTGGCTCCACCACCTACATGGATCCTAAAGCAATGGGCATAGTGCAGGGGGTGGAAGGCTGGGGCAGGGGAGTGTCAGCCTGAGACTGTCTTGTCACATATCATGGTCTCTATTGCTCTGTTGTATGTGTCAGAATAAGGCAAAGACACTACTCAGATGGATGATGCATTTATCCAGATGAGTTGAAGGCTGATGCTGGGTCTGACTTAAGGAAGCCTTTGCCTAAGATTTAAAATTCTCAAATTTATATTTAAAATCACGTCCTCATATTTTTGCTTCCTTGCCATCTCTAATAAATATGTTCCTTGTTCTGAATTTGCCATTTCTATTAATGCTATCCCCATTTAAATAAGTAACTAAGCATTCCAGTTGAGCTTCTGATCCCATCTTTAAACGGAGTAAAAAACAAACAAACAAACAAAAAATCCTATCAGGTCCAGGGTGATGATTCAGGGGTAACATGTTTGCTCCACAAGCATGAGGGCCTGAGTTTGGATTCCCCGGCACTCACATAAAATCTGACTATGGAGCTGCAAATATCTGAAACCCCAGCACTTAAGTTGGCAGAGACAAGGGATTTCCCCAAAGCTCACTGGCCAACCATTCTAGCCAATCAGAGAGATCCAGGTTCAGTGAGAGACCCTGTGTCAAAAAATAAGCTAGTTAGAGATAAAGACAACCAACACTGACCTCTTGCCCCAATACTCATGTGTTCACAAGGCCATGAACCCCCACCATTAGACTATCATTCTCAAGGGTGACAACTAAGGGCATAGTTCTGTTCATTTAGACAAATGTTTCTCAACCTGTGGGTCATGACCCCTCAGGGATTGAATGACCATTTCACAGGGGATCACATATCATCTATCCTGAATATCAAATATTTACAATTCATAACAGTAACAAAATTACAGTTATGAACTAGCAATTAAATAATTTTATGGGTGGGTCATCACAGCATGAGGAACTGTGTTAAAGGACCACAGCATTAGGAAGATTGAGAACCACTGATTGAGACTAAGAATGTTTCCCATTGTGAAAGTGAAGTAATAATGGTGACAGACTGCTGGTATATGGCATGTGGTGGGGCAAAACAGCTCACTTCATGCTTGCTAGGAAGTAGACACCCACACTAGAAGAGCACACAAGATACAGCCTTCTAAGGAGTGTCTCCACTGAATACTTCCTCCAAAAGGCCCTTCCACCTAGTTTCCATCAGTTCCCAACAATGCCATCAAATTACATAACCATTAGATGATTAATCATTGGTTAGGTTAGATCCCTCATGAGCCAATCATCTGTGGAAATGATCTCACAGATGACCTATCTAAAGCATGCTGTTCTAATCTCTTAAGTGTCTTTCAATACAATCAAGTTGATAATTAAAATTAACTCTAACAGAGTACCATGCAGTTATCAATACCACCAGCAAGAATTTCTCAGCATCCAGATATCCATGGTAACATAGTCTGTACATGTGTTTCCCTGAACATCTCAGAGCCCATACTGAGATATGAGGTTATGGAAGACCTTAGGAACATGGAATTATACTCTCCAACTGGTAGTTGCTACTGTTGAGTGTTTGAGCTGACAACAGCAGAGCCTGAAAGTGAGCCATAAGTGTACTACTATTTGTCAAGAACACCAGCAAGCCACCTAGCAACAGACTGTTTATTATATTGGAATTCTGCATCATAAGGAGTAGCCACTTGTGTTCTTTAGAGTAGAAATGATTCTTCCCTATCTGTAATTTTCTGCCCATACCGTTATCCTTGGACATGCATTATGCCTTAGTCCCTCTCATTGTGTCCCATACCTTGCCTCTAAGCAAAAAAATTATTTAACAGCAAGAGAAGCATAGCAGTGGGCCTATACTAGTGCCATCTACAAGTTTGCCAGAGGCAGATGCATTGATCAAATGCTGGAAGGACCAATCAATGGAGAATCCTGAAAGTTGATATAAAATTAAATACATATTCCAAACTAATGATCAATACATGTACAATATATCCCACAATCAGAATCTAGACACAGCATTTGGGAATGCACCTTCCTGAAATGACACTTAATAACTTAGGTAATTACTCTTGCCTGTGTCTACAGTTTGGTGCCTTGATGGTTTAGGGATCTTCAATTCCTTGGAGAGAATGTGCTACTTAATTTTATCTGAGGATTTGGACCTTCTCATGCTACTGATACAAAAGGCTGAAAGGGGCTGTGTAGGCTGGCTTATTTGGTTCTGATAACTTGTAGGAAGAGACCTCACTATGTTTGAAGGTTTCATTCTTCTATGTGGTTCTATGGGCAAAATTTATGGAAAGGATGTCAATCCACATCAAGAAGCAGAAGTCAATGAATACTTGTGCTCAGTCTACTTTCAGCCCTTTATGCACTCCATGACCCCATCCCATCATAGTCTTCCTACCTTAATGAACCAACTCAAGACCATCTGCCACAGGTGTGCTCAGAGGCCTATCTGTCACATTCATAGACCTGTAACCAGCCACTAAATTCAAGTCCTCAGGACAGACAGAATAAAGACAATTTCTTGGCCAAACTATCACACAAATGGTCCTAGCCCAGTTCCTGATAGAATACTTGTTCCTTCTGAGCCGCATCAATGGAGCTCCCATTGTCTGTGTTCCCTCTTCAGTCCAGTCTTCTAAACTGTCACCAGAATGGCCCATTCATTAATCTCTGTTTACAGCCTATAAGGACTTTCCTAACTCAAAGTTCTAAATTCAAGCCGTAGAGCAGATCCTAAGAAACACATGATCAGATTACCATAGCAGTGGCCCCACTTCTCAGCACTGATTTCTGTCTTAGTTATTTTGGGGGAGGGTGGGAGCTGCCTATTGCTGTGATGAAGTGCTCTAAACAAAGAAACTTTGGGGGTAATCCCTTATGAGAACTGTTCTGGCTCACACACAGGTCAAGTGTACAGTCCATCATGGCAGAAAGTGCTTGAAGCAGCTGGTCACATCACATCCACAATCACGAAGCAAATAATGACAAATCCATGCTGCTGCTCAACACCATATCTCCATCTATACAGTCCAAGATCCCAAGCAGGAAACAGTGCTACCCAAAGTGGGCAGGACTTCCCACCTCCGTTACTGTGAAAGTGAAACCTACCTTGTAATGCAGGCCACAGAATGGTGGAGGCTGTACCAAGTGGAGGGTCCTCAGTTAATGTAATCATGATAATTCCCCAGAGGCAGACCCAGAGACCTGCCTCCCAGGTGATTTTAGACCGTTTAAAGTTGACAATTAACAATCACCCTTTCAGAGAGGAAACTAAGTAACATCAACATTCATTCACTGGCATTACATTAATTTATAAATGCACAATTGCATTCATTCAGTATGTTCATTGGACACACTCAGGGGTCAAGGGAGAGTTGACAATAGCTTCCAGAATCAGTGACATTTTGAACAGTAAATAGGCATGTGGATAGGAAGCAAGAAGGTAAAATGTAGGACCTGAAGAGGAAGAGTTCCAGGTAGAAGAAACAATAATGTAAAGAAAACACATTGGAGCAAACAGACTAAATGTAATACTCCAATGCAGGTACATCTTAGGCCATGGAAGGCTGTTCTTAGACTTGGAATATGTACCTCACTTGTTCTGTCTCCTTGTTCCATTTTGAGTTCAGTATTGGGCACAGACTGGTCACTGAACTATGGAGAAAGAATAGCGTATGGTTACAATCCTTTACTCAATCCCACACTTTCCGTCTAAAAGCGCCGAACATAATTCTTCTTCCAGGCTGCCTAGTTTCCTCTCAAATTTGGCCTTCCACCTGAATTTCCTTCTAGACCTTTCTGGCCTGTCTTTCCTGGGCTTTCCCTCTCAGCCTCTCTCCTGTTTAATTCATAGAAACTTCTCCCTCATCTCTCCCAGACATACATCATTACCTCAGCCCATTTGTCAGGATCATCCCCCTTACACAGTCAGCACAAAAGGGAAATAGATATCTTTAGTCATATGTAAATACAGTGAACTGAAGTACATGTTAGGAATGTCCTACTAGGCTGTATGATAAAATGTCAGTGAGATAGCAGCCTCCACTTGTGAGGACCACAGGGAGGCTGGAGAGGGTAGTGACCTAGCAGGCATTCCCAGTCCCAAAGGAGTGAACTCAGCTACTTACTAGTTACTCTTTTAATATAAGCAGAATACAGCTTAAGTACCATAAATGATCTTTTAGTCCACTCCAAATGCAGCTTTTGAAGGTATAGAATCATTTCACTTGTGTCAAAGTTGTGATCCAGCTATAATTTAAAAATTGTCAGCCTTACCTCCTGCTGGTTGCCACATGTGAAGTAGTTGTCTATTCTTACACACTATGTACATTACCTAATGTACATATGTCTGGACCTTCTAATCTTACCATCAGAATGCAAAGCAATCATTCTGGTTGCTTAAAACCAAGACCAAACCCCAAACTATACAACCACACTGTTCGTGCTACAAATTACCCAAAAGTCTGTGCGCAGAAATCAATCTATTTCTCCCTCACAGCCCTGCTTTTGGTTGGCTTTTCTTCTAACACTCTGCATTATGAGTATGATGGATAGTGCGGATACTTTCATAGTTTACAAGTTTTCTACAAAGCAAATGTCCCCTTAATTATGCAATGGAAACTTTCTCTACGCAAGTATCTGGGGGGTCTGGAAAACATGGTGTCACCCTTAGCAATACATATTTGCACAAGTAATTGAACTGACTTCTCCGAGTTCTTATTCAATACACAAAGCCTTGATTACCAAAAGTGAGGTATAAGCTGAGCACATCGTGAATGACCTGGGTCTCTTACTTGCTGTTCTAGTCAGGGTTACTATCATTGTAATGAAACACCATGATCGAAAGCAACATGGGAAGGAAAGGGTTTATTTGGCTTATACTTCCTTATCACTGTTTATTATCAAAGGAACTCAGGACAGGAACTCAAACAGGGAGGCAGGAGCTGATGCAGAGGCCATAGAGGACTGCTGCTTACTGGCTTGCTCCACATGGCTTGCTCAGCCTGTTTTCTTATGGAATCCAGGATCACCTGTCCAGGGATGGCACCACCCACAGTGGGCTGGGCCCTTCCACATCAATCACTTATTTAAAAAAGTCCTATGGGTTTGCCTACAGCCCCATCTGATGGAGGCATTTTCTCGGTTGAGGCTCCCTCCCCTCAGATGACTTTAGCCTGAGTCAAGTTGACATAAAACTGTCCAGCACACTTGTGTCTGTCAGCTTTGGCTTCGTTTCTGAGTTATGAGAAGAAACGGTAGCTAAGATAAAAACCCACATCTCTGTATCACTAAATAGTCTTTATAACCTTGGGGCACAGGTCCCACAGGCACAAGACTCCTCTAACGAGATACGGCACAAGGACAAGCATCATCCCACTCACAATGGAACTGTTGTGGCAGCTGGAGGAATCTGAAGGAGGGCCAGAGGCCATAATAGCCAGGGAAAGAATGCTGAACACACAGCCCAACAAGATGCTTTTGTGAGAAGGGAAGTGATTTCCTTTAGAAACATCAGTATCACAGTGCCATTCCTGCAGAAGAGGCAAGAGTGCCCACTCCATGGGAGGGGTGTCATACAGGCCCAGCAGGGGTGACCAGGAAGGGTGCCAGGCCGAGTGATGCTGGTGCAGGAAACAGTAGCAGGGAAGGAAAAAAACAAAAAGCTCCAAACCGCATGGGAGATTCGAGACATTTCCCTGTTTCCTTTGAAACTCCTCTCCCCCTCCAAAAAAAAAAAATTTAGGAAGAATTTTCAAAAGGCTGAAGAGAACATTAATAAATCATAGAAGATAAGGGAGGCGTGGCTCAGGGTACTCCCCCCAAGGTAAGCGCTTGAACTTTTTCTTCTAGGATGCATTCAAATGCTACTAAACCAGGGATCAAACATGACATCAAATGAGAGACTCGCAACTGTGTGTCCATGTTTCCTAGAAACAACGTGTTCCAGGGCACTTGAGGCCGTTTCTACCTGCTGGTCTCTGTTCTGCCTGCTGTAGAAAGTGGCTCGCTAGTCCCTCTATAGTCACTTACCAAATCATCTCTTTTGGATTCTTGGGGTCCAGCTGAAGGTGCCTCAGAAAGAAAGTGGTGTCTGTGAGAGCAGTTCCGGTGTGATGCCAGAAAAAAAAAAAATGGGTTTTCTCAAATCAAGTCAATATTCTGTGGTAACAGATAACCCATTTAAAAAAAAATCCTCAAAATACTTGAAGACAGCTGTCACAGCTGCATACTCTCCTCTCCTGAGCTAAACACCTCACCTATCTGTTCTTCAGGAAAGGTTGTTTTCTGTTCTGCATCATCGGTGGCATTTTAGACCACCCTCTAGTTATTCTCTCTGTCCCTCTCCTCTCTCTCACCCCTGCCCTCTCTCTGTGTTAATTGGAATAAGAATGTCCCCCATAAGTTCTTGGATTTAAGCACTGGGTCCCCAGTCAGTGCTGTTGATTTGGGCAGACTGTGAAGCCTAGAGGAAGTGGAGTGCCCCCCTACCCCGCCCCGGAGAAAGCACATCACTGGACAGACTTTGAGGTTTGGTAGCATGGTCCCCCTTTCCAGTCTCCTGTGCTCAGTCTCCTGTGTGGGGGTGACATGATCTCTCTGCTCCCTGGTTGTCAGTCAGGCCTCGCACACACTCCTGCTCTCATGCCTTCCTCAACATGATGGACCAGATCCCCTCTGGAACCTAAAATCGTAAGCCAGAATTAAGGCCTTTTCTCCTCTGAGTTGCTTTTGTCCAGGTAGTCTATCAGAGCCACAGGAAAGTAACTAATACAGCGGCCAATTCAAAACTCACAGATCTCGACTCAGATGTCTGTAAATGTTCGGTCTATAACTAATTTTACATTGCTCTCTGCTGTGGGATGGTCTGTATGTCAAATGCTCTGATTGGTCAATAAATAAAACACTGATTGGCCAGTGGCCAGGCAGGAAGTATAGGTGGGACTAATAGAGAGGAGAACTGAGAGAACAAGAAGACGGAGGGAGTCACTGCCAGCCACCGCCATGACAAGCAGCATGTGAAGATGCCGGTAAGCCATGAGCCACGTGGCAAGGTATAGATTTATAGAAATGGATTAATTTAAGATGTAAGAACTAGATAGCTAGAAGCTTGAGCCATTAGGCCAAACAGTTTAAATAATATAAGCATCTGTGTGTTTATTTTATAAGTGGGCTGTCAGACTGCTGGGGCTTGGCAGGACCCAGAGAGAAAACTCTCCAGTTACAGCTCTCAAGTTCTTTTCCAGTTCATACTAAGAAAAAAAAGGAACTTTTCTAATAAATCCTTTTTTGCTGATTGAAAATATACATTGTAGTGCTATAGCTATTTCTGGGACACTAATTTCATATCTTCGGCTAATAGAAAAATAAGGAAGGAATATGGTTTGTGTCCCCCAAAGTTCCCATGTAGGTAAAAATCTCCAATTCAAAAGTGTTGGTGGGCATGACCTTTAAGAGGTGACACATACATCCTCGTGAATGGATTAGCACTGCTGTCCCGGGGTACATGGGAACCACAGGTTTCAGCTCCTTCACCACAGTCTTCTCTCTTGCCTCTCTGTCTTCCACCACAGATGACAGATCCTGAAAGGCCCGGCCAGATGTCAGCACTACGCTATTAGACTCCCCAGCCTTTAACTCTACGAACCAAATAAATGTCTATTCATTATTAATAACCATCTCTAGCATTTGCACTAAGAAGACCGCAGCATAAGTGGGAGTTGCTTTATTTATACATGATTTCTACGAGGGAGCCGAGACAGAGCTGGTGCCAACAGCAGGGCCCACACCAACAGGGGAGGGAGGGAACACGGGCCAGACAAACGATCAGAGAGACCTTTAGAGTACCTTTTAAGAAGATTAAAAATAAACATCTACTAAGAGTCGTTTTCTTTAAAAATGAATGTCTGAAGCTGGGTATGGTACCACCTGTTTGTAATCCCAGCCCTTGGGAGGTAGGAGCAGGAAGGTCCAGACATCAAGACCGTCCTCAGCTACAGCGAGTCGAAGGCCAGTCTGAGCTACGTGAGACTGTGTCTCCAACCAACTGTTGAGACATCCCATCCCACCTGATCCCTGGCAGTGGGGTGCCAACCTCCCAATGTGAGAACTGTGTTGAAAACTAGGTTGGTTGGTTTGTTCTCTTCCTCAGTTGTAGACCTAATAGCCTACTTTCTCTCCTCCACCAGCACCCCAAGCCTTGACTGGTCCACAGGCTCCACTGTTCTCCATTTTCTTAGTGGTTACAGGATGGGGGCAGAGTAGCCCAGGCCCACCTTCTGTGCACCCCCTTCACCTCTCCTGCCCATCTACTCAGAACAAACAGGGCACACTAAGGGCTGTCATTTCATCGTTTCATCTTGTGCTGCATCTTCCCACTGCCTGGCTTCCCCTGACAGCTCTATATCCAGATGCCCACCATTGGCCCTTGATCTCTAAAGACAAACATTTGAAAACTTGAAATTCCCCTCTGTGTCTCGGAAGGACCTGGCGTTCAGGGTTAGTATCTCTATAATTTCAAGGACAGTCACATTGGAGTCTCAAAATGGAAAAATGTTCCCATTGATCTTGGGCATCCTCACTTCAGCTGAAGGAATAATGGCCAATGACTGGGATAATGGAGTTCTGGATGATGGGGAGCTTGGGGATGTCAGGGATCAGGTTACTTCAGCCTAATTGTTTTAATTTGAATTGCTTCACTTGGTGACCAGAACTGAGCATGGAGGTTTGACCAGTGTAAAAGTCAGAGTGACTTAAACCAGAAACGAGCTGACCTCAAGTGTGCTACTTTTCTCTTGGTCTTACGTTTGGACGCGCTGTAACCCAGTGAGAAGGGTTGGTATGGACTACCGTCAGTTCCTAAGCTCACACCAGGGAAGCCATCTGAGCAAGCGCGCTGGCTGCATGCCTTCATTTTCTGTCCTCACTGCTGTGTGCCTGGGGCTTTATTACTTTTTATTTAGCTTGTACAGTGTGCACTAAGGTTTTGGGTTTTTGGTTTTGTTTTCAATTAGGTTATTTTTTTTTCTCACACTAGTTCCATATAACTGCCAAGCACAGAAAGGAAATGATCTAGCCTCTCCTGGCAGATGGCTAGGCCACAACATGCCAGGCTAGATGACCTGGCCCTTCAGGAGGAAGGGTGTCCATGGCACTGAAGGCAGCTGGGCAGCCCACTCTTCTCACTCAGAAGCACCTCCACCTGATGCCTGTGTCCTCTGTAACCCTGGGCAATGTGATAAAGCAATCTTACTTCTCTTTGTATGCAATCAATAAACTTCTGTAAACAGGCCTCGACCTTGCTAAATAGCTAAACAAATGATAAACCCGCTAAAATTCTACACCCTAAGCACAAGTCTCACAGCATCGGCCATTGATATATGTTCTCATATGCTGAGGGCAAACATGGAGTTACTCAGGAAAGAGGGTAGGTTCTGGAAGCCCCTGAGCATGCCTGGAGTCACCCTCTTCAAATACTTGTAGACTGGCTTCTTTAGTCAGATAGCTCTACACCCCAGCCAGAACTGCCATTTCAAAGTATAATTTTTTTTTTTTTTTTTGGTTTTTCGAGACAGGGTTTCTCTGTGTAGTTTTGCGCCTTTCCTGGAACTCACTTGGTAGCCCAGGCTGGCCTCGAAATCACAGAGATCCGCCTGCCTCTGCCTCCTGAGCGCTGGGATTAAAGGTGTGCGCCACCACTGCCCGGTATAATTTCTGTCACACACCAAGCCCCTTCCCTCAGAACTTCCCAATAGCTTCTCATTATCTTCGATGAGAAGATACTGATGATTGCTGCTCAGTGGGGTGACTGCAGATGCTAAAGTGCTAGACATTTCCAAAAGCAACAATAAAGAGATTTGAAGGGTTGGAGCTTAGACAACTGATTTGAGGAGACAGATGTGTCGAATCTGATGTTACCTTATACAATGTATACTCACACCAGTCATCATGCAGGCTGAAGCTGATTTTAAGTTATACAGTGTAGACACACACCAGTTGTCATGCATATTGGACCTAATGTTACAGTATACAGCGTAAATAACATCAGTTATGATGCATGTTGAAATTGTCCACAATAGACTGCTGGCAATGGTCGAGAGACAGCCCGAACTGACCCACTCTGGTGATGGGAGGGCCAAACACCCTAATTGTCATGCTAGAAACCCCATCCAGTGACTGAGGGATCTGGATGCAGAAATCCACAGCTAGGCCCCGGGTGGAGCTCGGGAGTCCAATTAGCGAGAAAGAGGAGGGTCTATATGAAAGAGAATTGTTGAGACCAAGGTTGGAAAAAGCACAGGGACAAATAGCCAAATGAATAGAAACACATGAACTATGAACCAATGGCTGAGGGCCCCCCAACTGGATCAGGCCCTCTGAATGGGTGAGACAGTTGATTGGCTTGAACTGTTTGGGAGGCATCCAGGCAGTAGAACTGGGTCCTGTGCTCATTGAATGAGTTGGCTGTTTGAAACCTGAGGCTTATGCAGGGTCACTTGGCTCGGCCTGGGAGGAGGGGACTGGCCCTGCCTGGACTGAGTCTACCAGGTTGATCTCAGTCCTTGGGGGAGGCTTTACCCTGGAGGAGGTAGGAATGGGGGTGGGCTGGGGGGAAGTGGTGGGAGGGGGGAGAACAAGGGAATCCGTGGCTGATATGTAGAACTGAA